>JAFBJU010001099.1:0-154362 GCA_016785305.1 Colistium nudipinnis
TTTTCGACATGTTTGAAAATGTGGACTTTTTGGGCCGAAGGTAAGGCTGTAGTAGGGCGTCTTTTTGTGACATTTTGGACGAGAGAAAAGTACCCAAAAACTAGGAAGTTTTCACTTTTTTCACTTTATTTTCCCACCTACCCTATTTTTAAGCCCTGCCGATGCTGCTGTGCGAGTTTGGAGTGTTTTCGACATGTTGAAGGTAAGGCTATATATGTTAAGTAAGTATTTCGCATCGCCGGATCATTGTTTCAATTATTTTTTTAAATGTTTGACTTTTTTAGATTTTTGCCCGACCTACTATACCATGACGTTTTTCACCTTTTTTCAGCTCAACCATATTTTTCAGCAGTCCTGATGTTGCTATTCTCTATTTGAAGTGTTTTAAATATTTTAACATTTTTGACTTTTTTCAAACAAAATACTATACTTTTTTAATACTTTCTCACATCGATTCTTAAAGAAAACTGTTTATAAACACAAAATTAATACTTACAATAATGCTGTAGTCTGGTCCAGAATACGAAAATCCAAGAAAAATCCTGAGCACGAGAAACACTAGAATCGAAAGTATAAAGGGAGAAAACCACAGTGAAAAGAACATATGATAACAAGCATGGAAATGTAGGAAAATGCAGAATACACATATTGTACCTTCACAGCAGAAACCAACTGACACTAGTCAAAGCCATGCCATTTTACCTAGGCTTTGAAAAAAATACTTTGACATTTTTAAATTTTTTGACTCTGTACTATACTATGATGTTTTTTGTCAAACTAGATGATACACGATAATATGAGGTTTTTCACTTTTTACATTTTTTTTTTTATTTATTTGCGCATTCCTCATGTTACTATGCTTTTTCTTTGACATGCTTTTGACATTTGACATATTGACAGCATACTATACTCAGATATCTTTCTATTTTCTCACTTTTAATTTAACCTCTGCAATTTATTTGCGCTTTTCAGACTCTGCTATGCAATTTTTTGATATTTTTGGGAAATATACTATGATATCAAACTTTTGACAACAAACTATACAATAATATACTATGAGATTTTCCAATGCATTTTTTTACAACATATTATACTATGAAGTTTAACGTACAGTACTATACCACAACACTTTGGGTCACATTTTGGATAACATACTGTAATTTAAGGTTTTTCGTCAAATTTTGGACGACATACAATACTTTGATGTTTTGATACATTTTCGGAAGAATGGAGGACCCAAAATAAAATATCTAAAACAGCACTGTTTAACAAACACACATTAAATACTTACAATTATGCTGTAGCCTGGGCCAGAACACAAAACTCCGAGATAAATCCAAAAGCATGAGAAACACTAGAATCAAAAGCATAAGGGAAGTAAACCACAGTGAAAACAACGTATGATAACAAACAGACCACAGGAGATGCAGGAAAATGCAGAATACACATACCTTCAGAGCAGGGACCAACTGACACCAGACAACACCAAGACTGCATGCATTGGGGAGGCAGGGATAACGAGACACAGGTGTGAACAAAAACACAGGTGAAACGAATGAGGGTAGGTAGACAATCAAACAGGAGGGAAACTGACACACAAGGAGGCATATCATAGGCCCGGGGAACACGTCTGGGACAGAGCAGGGCTGCTTAGGTGGACAGCTGGGGAGCGCAGGCAGGGCACAGGTCCCGTGGCGAGGAGGAGACTTTCCCGGAGGACAAGGAGGAGGGCGTTGAGGAATACTCTCAGGAGGCAGAGCTGGTCACAGAACAACCGACACTAGACATAGGAAAAAAAGAGATTCAATTCACTGGGGATGACCGACACATTTCCTTTAACGTTAACATTGCAGCGATTGATTTATTTATTTGAAGTTTGTCTTTCAGCATGTTTCTGTGATTACCTTCAGGCTTTGTCTTCCAATATTATTCTCATTTTCAACTGACTTTTCACTTCATGCAGTAAAGTGTTCAGCATGTTTTAAGACAGACTTCAACAGTCAACAAGATTTTTTGTTGACTGCGATGCATTTCAACCTATTCAACTATTCCAGGTTAGACAAATTCTTCAAGTTCAACATAAATTCTGCTGTTTTTTTTTCAGCTTCCTTTCAGTTTTTCAACTTATTCATTTCACATCCAACTGTAGTTTCTTTTCTGCTTATTCAGCACAGACTTCAGGCATTTTAAATTGCATTCACACTGCATTCATTTTAGGAAATGCACTTTTTCTCGTTATGTCTCGTGTTACATTTCCAATTACTTAAGAAAATACAAATGTGATGGAGATGTGACGAGAGTTCAGGGTGAATGGAAGTTGCATTGTATATCTCTGTGGAAGATTCCTTGCGTAATATTTTGCAGGTGTGTGTGCCTTAAACAGTTCCGTTCCAAATTTAAGTATGTCAAATAATAATAAAAATGTCCATCAACAGCAATGTTGCAGCAGTCTCTGTCTTTTCAAGATAAGCTATTATATTAAAATCTGTCTAGTATTTTCTTTACTTCGACTTTTCCCCTTAAGCCATTGCATGGTTGTATTAACAAGTGCCTTGATATTATACCTGAGGAAGAAATATGCATGGGTATATTTTTTGATATTTAGCAACCAATTTGTTTTACTGGCACAGGTCATAAATCCTGCACCTGCACTGTCCCAATGGCCTCATTAAAAAAAGGTTCCAATGATAGCAAACCAATGGACTGTCTGTACCCCAGCAAATGAGATGGCACAGAAAGTTGCCACTTCTAAGGCTGCAAACATTTAAAATAGACTGATTTTTGTTGTAGAGGTGAGTAAGATTAAACTCTCCTCTATTCTAAAGCACACTCACCCCCAGACAAAGCTTTTGACGTTTAAATAAAAAACACAACCTTGTTAAAGAAAGCAAAAAGGTGAAAATGTGAAAGCATCATCACTTTGCTTATGGTAAACATGAAACACTAGTTTTGTAATTTAGTTATGCCTTCAGTCTGGTGCCATAGCACTCGGTAAGTAAATGTGAGGAAGTAAAGTGTTACAGGTCCCAAACAGGGGGACCGGGCAGACAAATTTAATGTCTGTAACAGCCACATGTGATCGCGAAAATACAACAACTTGCCCAACATAGAGAACATTCCTTACATTCAACAGTTATACATCCACTTATGTGTCATACAATTCACTTCGTCACATTCCCGATTCTCCAAACCGCCGAATGTACATCGCTCCGTCCGATAACGAGCTAAAACAGAAACAATCCCCAGATAACTTCAGGCTACCGGCGACAAGCTAACCGGGCTAACCAAGCTAACAGAGCGTACTCGCCACTAATGTTAACTCGCGGGCTAACAAACTACATTGTTATAGTGTAAGACACATAGGGATGTGGAGTTGATTCATTTTGATTCATTGATTCATTTTCTCTGTAATACAGAGCACGAAAGAGATGGATGAAACACAAGCGTTGTTGTTGGTGTCCAAAGTGCATCAGGTTTTATCAACAAATAACAATAATATCAACAGTCACATATTTACAATCATTAAATCAGTGCAATCCCTGTCTTCACATTAAATATTGCAGGTTACAATAGCAAAAGGTGTGTCGTTGCTTTAACAGCCACATGTGATCGCGAAAATACAACAACTTGCCCAACATAGAGAACATTCGTTACATTCAACAGTTATACATCCACTTATGTGTCATACAATTCACTTCGTCACATTCCCGATTCTCCAAACCGCCGAATGTACATTGCTCCGTCCGATAACGAGCTAAAACAGAAACAATCCCCAGATAATTTCAGGCTACCGGCGACAAGCTAACCGGGCTAACCAAGCTAACAGAGCGTACTCGCCACTAATGTTAACTCGCGGGCTAACAAACTACATTGTTATAGTGTAAGACACATAGGGATGTGGAGTTGATTCATTTTGATTCATTGATTCATTTTCTCTGTAATACAGAGCACGAAAGAGATGGATGAAACACAAGCGCTGTTGTTGGTGTCCAAAGTGCATCTGAGGGGCACGTGCGGGGGGTCCGCCCCAAAGCACTCTGGACACAAACTCTCACCTACCACATTAGCTCCGCTTGCGCACCCACCATCCGTCCACTAAACGTATCTGCACCCCTACAAATAGACACATTCATTTTGTGGTCACCCAAATGGGTGTGCCACAAAAGCAAAGACCAGACCTATCTCCATGCTTTGGATCGGCTCTGTGTCCGTGCTAGAGAATTGTTCATGTTAGTTTTATCATGAACTAATCTGTCAAGGGGTAATCTGTCATAATAAAGCATCGCCAGTCAGCTGTTACCAAGGTAATGTTATGTTAAGACCCCAAATAGTGGCCCTGGAATGAATCGACATTCATTCACTCTTTTCTTTGCTTTTCTCAGCATCCAGAATCAGCTGTGAGACTGTCTCCAGCCATGTGGCTCATGGCCCCTTTCTCTCCCCTTGTCCATTTACAGACACTCAGGCGTCTTCCCCAGACATTTAAACAAATGATCCGTCCTCTTTTTCTTGCCTTTTTTCACTCAACCCTGGAGTCGGTGGAAGTCACTTGTCACCATGTTTGTCCAGTCTGCCCTGGCAGAGTGTTACTGCCCACTAATCAATACACTTTTTTCAGTACACAGAATTTAAAAATGACCCAGACAGCAGATATGTCTTCTCTGTCACTGTGCTTCAAGTGTTGTCTTATAGAACTACTTCTAATAATGCTACTTGACGCTGACCGATGGCGGTACGACCCTGCCCTGAAAAATGTTACTTTGAAAGGACCCTGCAAGTTTTTGCTTTTACAGCACGGGTCACATTATTTCACTGCAAGCTTACGTTTGCATTCAGCATGGCATTTCCATGATCACAGTTCATTGCTCCTTCTTATATTGCTTTTCTCTACGCTGCCTCACCCCACCCACAGACATGGCTCCCAGCAGGGAGAGGGTCAGCTCAGAGGAGACTTCAGCCTGTCAGAAAAAATTCACAACTAGCCCCTCATGGCTGCCTTCACCATCCGACCCCTCGGTCTGCCACGTCTCCTGTGCTTTCCTTTCTGGCACCCATCACTCCTCTTTTCCTCTACTGCCATCCTCCTCTCGCTATTTGATTCAGATCACTGAGTTAGCCTTCGTCTCCTTTGTCTGGGGCTCCATTTTACCTGGCAGGTGGACAGCAGGAGAAGAGGTGGACTCACACGGAAAGGGAGTATTGGTATGTGTTTGCGAGATGCAGGGAGAGAGACAAAGGGAGGGGAGAGGCTGAAACTTTTCTGGGAGGTAAAATGTCAAACAGCAATGAAGTGAGGAGACTTTCATCTGTCAGACTTATGTGAGGCCTTACCTTTCAGGCTATCTGAGTGACAAGGCTGCAGTCAAAAGGGAGCCGAGATGCGAAGGCGAGGTGCGACAGAATGAGTTTACCTCTCGTTCAGTTAGCTTGTCATACAGTATCGGGCCTATCTGGTCCCATCTGTGATAGAATTAGAACTAGAATTGCACATCCTCCCACACAAACATGCACATGCAGACACACACAAGTCGGGGGAAATTTGACCTCTGCATTTGACCCATCTGTGGCGCATGCAAGGCCACAGAGCAGTGGACAGCTGAGAGCGAACCGGCAACCCTCTGGTCGGATGCCTGTCTCCCTCAGCACTGGGCCTCTCCCGTAGCAAAGGAGTTGGTTTTTTTTTTGGTTCAAAAGACAATGATTTCCCATCAGGGAAAAGCATGAGGCCCATAAACCTTTTCATAAAAAACAAACGGTCAACATTAGCAAGATTAGCAACCACATGTTTTGTCATTTTCATGGCTGCGTGGCTTTTGAAGTTTTACAATAGGGCCAAAAAGTGGCTACAAATGGCTGACTCACTGTATACTCACTGACATGCCCCACATTGCTCTACTACCAAGCTCATGCTCTTAGCCCATGGCAATGCCTCTGAACATAACACACACACATAACACAGGCCTAAGAATAGAGGAGGGATTGATGGATGTAGAAAGGGAGTACAGCAGCTCGGTAATTGAGTGAGTGCCCTCCTGGATGTAGAAGCCTGAATAAAAAGTATAAAGCCTTCCTTAGGATCATTTTACTCAGAAGTACATAAAAGCTCTTTGAAACTTTCTCTGTGTTCTTTGCCCTCAACTGAAATAGTCCCTGCGGAGAATGCAAAAACACACAAACACTCACGCACTCTCTCCTGAAAGACAGGGATAAAAGGGTTGACCCCACGAATACAAGCTTACATGCATGCACAGCGTGCGCGCGTGCACACACACACACACACACACCCACACAAACCCCTGCACACACGCCAACACAACCCTCACACAAACACTCGTTAAAAATTGAGGGCATTCCATTCAGGCCTCCGAACATTTTTTTTTTTTGTTCAGCATCTCAAACCAAGATTGTTATTAATGCTCTAGTTGAAACACAACTCATTTTACACTGAAAGGTTTCAAATGTGCAAGCTGACAAACAAAGCCGACTTTTCATCTTCGTTGCTCCCAATAGTGACCTGAGAGTCAGAGGAAAGGCTATCAGAGATATAGGCGACGGGAAAACACATGATGTCAGTCAGGGGAGACTATGTTTGTGAGCAGGAGCTGCTGTTACCTGGAGACAAATCTATGGCCGGCTGTTAAACTCAATACTACATGGTCAGTGTTTTTTTACAATAGAAAGGTCCACATTAATTGTTCTGGACAAGATCTCGACAATATCGCAATTTTGAGTACCGGTATTCAAATAGTATTTACCTTTAGTTCAAAAGATTCCTCACGATCAAATCACAGTACATTCTTTGATATTGGTATTCTTTGATTAGATGGTTTCTAAATCAACTCATGATATAGCCAATTTACTTCACTTCAGTTTTTCTTCATAATAGCTGTAAGTCTTTCAGAGGTGTTTTAGAAAAATATTTGATCAACTATGTTTCAAAAAGGAAATTATACACCAGAAGCTGTGCACAAAAATCAAATAGTCAAACGCAATCCTGCCATTATTTGAATAATATACAAAATCACATACAATAAACCTCGAGCGACACATCAGTGATGATGTTCTAGCATAATGCAGTGCATCGGGCACACACATGTACTAATGCGGAGAAAATAATCTCTAAAAATAAAACTATGTGATCACGGTCAGCAGAAATATGATTACTTAAAGAATAACGGCTATAAAGGGATATATTAATAATGTAAGCTCTCCACTGCACCCTCCCCTCATTTACTTCTATTACGATGTTCTAAAACTGCGAAAACCAGTAGATCTTGATATTTATAGAAATGGAACCAACTGATTTTGGGTATTTTATTTTCATAAGAATTGACTGAAATGATCAATCATCACAACTGCTGTTTGCTGTTGTCGAAGCACCAGTTCCTCACACCAAGATGAATGAGCACAGGCATCTGTCAAGACTCAGGCACTGTGAGTGACAACTGTGTCTGAGTAATGCAACGGAAATTTGCTGGTGACCAAAGAGGGGACAGCGTGTCGGCATTGCAGGTGACAGGGACGACCCTAACTCTCTGACGCCGAGACGATGTATGACAACAAGACTTTGCCCCTGGCCCTTTTTCCTCTGTGCACATCCTGGTGCCAGTCTGCTGTGGTGGCACGCCGCCTGCACGCGTTCATCCACCTGCCCGCGCCAGCGTTGGCATTGGCATTGTCAGCGTCGCCGCACACCCTGTCCCCATGATGTGTCCTTCTGGGGAGCTGAGGGACTAACACAAGGTGACTGTTGATATTAGGATGTTGCATTTGCTACGCCGGGGTGCCTCCCTCATTGGTATTTCATGTAGAGCGCCGCCGCATTCGTCACGTTCCATAAACTTCCTTATTATTCACTGGCGGGGAGTAATTTTGTTCTACCGCTTGCAGTGGTGAAAGTGAGATAGTGGGAGAGAAGGAGGGGTGACACTCTGAAATCCTCCTAATCATCATCTCTCTTCCTCGTACATGAACTTGTTTATCAGAAGAGGGAGAGGTTGCCACTCGCCTCCCGCCGCAGCACAAATACGCTCACGATGTCTGTGGATCCCCGCGCGCTTACAGTGTCTCAGGGCAATCAGCAGGCTTTCGGGAGCTTAAGCAAACAGAGTTGTCAGAGGAGTGACACTCAGCGATACGCCTAGGGGACATGTGGATGTGGGGGGAAATAATGCAGTGGGTTCATGCAGCAAACGGTGTCGCTGGTCCCATGGTGCTCCAGGAGCCTCAAGGAGCACATGATTTGCTCCCATCTATGCGTATGGCACCAATGAATTGCTTAAGTGCACACCATATGCAGCACGCAGCTCTCGTCGCACACGTCCTTGTATATCTTTGTTTAGTTGCAGGACGTGCCCATAAAGCCCAGCATAGCAGTGAGGGCTTTAAGCCAAGCAGGTGGCCATGTTGTACTCGGCCAGAAAGCATAAAAAACAGCCTGCCCCCGGCAGCTGCCTGGCCATAAAACACATTTATACCATGATGTCCATGCCCGTCCCTAAAGTGTGCTTCGGGCTATGGGGCCAAAAAAGCCGGACCCGGTACATCGGATGAACTTGAGTCAACTCTACAAATGCATACAAACTTTGACCTTTATAAACAGAAAAAGTTATTTTCTTGTACAAGCCGTGAAAGGTCACCGCATGTATAGTTCTATACAACAAAGTAAATCAGGGAAAACTTTTGAGTGCGACTTTTCTCTTACCCCTCTTCTATTACCAGAAGGTTTCTTTGGCCCCCTCGCTTTCTTACTTTGTTCTGAAGCAAAGTGCCAGTGAAGTTGTCTCTAAGGCGGTGGATGCGCTGGAGCATAAAGTGTGCCACAAGGTGGACTTTTTTTATTTTTTTTTTATTAATGGAGCCCGGTTAGAGTGGCTGACCTGTGAAGCAGTACGGTCAGCTGCTAGGTGAGCACGCCGCAGCTGTAAATCCCAAACAGGCATCCCCTGTCTCTCTCTCTTTTTCTCTTTTCCGTCACGCCTATCAGCCACCACTTCCCCTTCTATTCTGCAGCCCCCACACACACACGCCACCACTAACTGAATGTCAAGTCAAGCTTTGTAACCGAGGGCTGACAGAGTGGTCAATAGGGCTTAGATGTTCCAGGTTAAGGTTGTAATCGCCAACTGTTTTCCCCCCTCCTTTCAACCCATCTTGACAAATAAAGAATAATTTCAGCTTTAAGGATCACATTCACGTTCCCAGGCAGAGTCAGGATGCTGCTGTGTTAGATTTATGACCAACATGAAGCTGGTGACTAATGTTATAGCCCGCTGGGATGCTATGATCTCTCGGTAGCCTGGATTTTTGGCCCTGAAAGTTTTTAACCGTTAAATAGCCAGTATTCATAGCCAAATCATTTAGAATAAAATGTACAGATAAATAAATCCCCACGTATTATGCAATGAAAGGATTACACAATTATACATTATACATTAAATTGGTCTTTAGTTTAAGATGCTGTGATAATAATATCCAATTTCTTCTTACCCAAACCCCTTGTTAATTGTACGGAGAGAAAATGAACCCAGTAATTGTACATCATTTGGATGTAAATATGTCTTTGTAGTTAGGTCACATTTTTTTCCTGACAGACAGTCACAGGTCACCTCTATACATGTTATGAATCAGTCCCTGTGCCCATGTCTAAACCCACCTTGCAGAATTTGCTTTCAATAATGCATAAAAGAGGGCACAGACTTTGCATGTATTGTCAGTAAGAGGACATGATCCCTGGCATCTGGAACCCACACAGGGCTCATACTGAATGATAATGGCCTCTCCCCTTTTTGATGAATTATTAAATTCAAATTGTTTTGCAAACAAAACATATTTGTTAACACAATGAAATCTGGGGTGAAAGCTGGAGCTGTATCAATATTTAATTTTCACTGTAGACATGAGTATAGCCTCTGGCCAGTTTCTGGTACATAATTAATGAAAGGGCAATAGTACTAACAATACATACTGCTGTTGTCATATCAGTAGAGGTTCTAACACAGCCAGCGACCAATGCCACTTTGATACTGGGCTTTAGCTTTTACATGTGACAAACAACGCTTTTCACATTAATACACATTAATACATTCATAGCATTATTGTCAACTTTCGCTCTAAACCTACCACAATATTCTACTGTTGCTCGCATCAGCCTTTCTCCATATTTAGCCTTTTTGATTGATTGAATATCAATGTACCACTGTGGTTATGGTGCTATGCCTGTGATTGAGTTGATTAATATTTGATTCCCCGTTGAAAGGTTGCAATCCCCTACCGCCCACCCACCCCCTCTCGCCATTTGCTCTCTTCACTCTCTGCCATCGCAGTGGGAGAATGGGAAGGCGACACAGTGAATATCAAGTGGCTGATTGGCGCTGTCACAGTGGACCCCGGTGGACCCTGGGTGCCAGATGTGCTTGTCCATCGGTGTCGGCAGCAGGATTTGTCTCGTGGGTTTGTCGGGAGGGACAAACGCTGCTGAGGAGGTTGCAGAGAGAAATGCTGTCCCTCACTAGGGCCTGCCACTCATACTGTCTTTTTCTCTATTCATCACTGTCAGGTGACTGATGATCCTGGTGTCTGATGACCATGCCTATCCTTCAGAGACATCGCTCATGCCACATGTTCCGGCGGAAATAAATCTCCCCCATAACGCACACCTTTGACTGACATCCTTCAGTGAGTTACTTTATAATGATACCGCAAACATTTGGCTCGGTTTACCATGGAGAGCATGGTTTTTCCCTCATGGATCTATCCCAGAGGAGCGCGCAGGTCGATAAATGCATACAGTTCAGGAATTAAGCGAAGGACGTTTCCTGCTATTGATTGTTTTGATGCAGAATGCTATTCAAATGTGGCACACTGTGTGAGACATACAGAATAAGGTATGCCTTCGGGGGGGCAGGGGGCTATGTTATAAAGAGTGCAGGAGCAGTTTGCTACTGCATTTGAGGGACACCTTCCTACATTTGGCTGCGTTTCAGACCTTGGAGAGCTCATTTAAACCCTACTTTATTGTTTCCAGCAGCCGCAGTCATGAGCACTGAGGTGGCGCTTGTTGCCAGGGAGGACACAAGGAAGTGAGAAGGAATATGTTGGCAGGGCATGCATGAACGTGTGTGTGTGTGTGTGTGTGTGTTTGCGTATACGTATCAGTGAGGGTGACTGTGTTTGTAAGTGTTTGCACTATGTGTTAAATCATCTCTGCACCGAGAATCGTGCATTGTGTGTGTTTCGCGGCAGCCAACAGAGCGGGGGGAACATCTGCACACAGTGGCACAGGCCTTCTGCCTTTACACACGGCTCCTGCCGAGCAACGCTTCACGGCCTAGCAGGCTGTGACCTCCCAGAGGCTCCAGGGGAGCTCTTCCTCTTAAAAGCCAGCTGTGCCGCATACTTTCTGCCCGCCAAATATTCCACAGTCCAGCTGTTCACCTGAGAAGCATCAAGTACAGCCCTCGCAGTTTCTACCTCTCGTACCTTTTTGAGAGCTATTGTGCAGGTCTAAGAGGGCATGCAGTATAAGCACCGGTGATGGCTTTGAGCAACAAAGATGGCCTCTAACTTGGTGTTCAAAGCTATTGTTAAGGCTTTTTTGACAAACGTAGTATTATATTAAATGAGGTTTCACTCTGCACCTTTCTTTTGGTAGGGTCCAGATGTGAATTATAATCTCATGAGTTCTTACTTTTTGTATTAAATGACCTCAGCACATCACCTTCAGAACCACTTTCAAGGATGAATTTGTAACATTAAGCCATAGTTAACAAAATAATAATAAAAAGAAGTATAGAGATTTCCGCGGGTGCCATTTACCCAAGGTTTTTTTTTTTTTTTTTACTGTTGTGTGACTACTTCTTTCAGTATTCATTTAGTTGGTGCCTTACTTTAGTGACTAAAGCTTTTTATTGCTTTTTGTAGCCACAGGAGGATTGCGTGTGACGGTCAATTGCAGACATTCTCTTGTAAATAATCCTTCAAGGCTTTCAATGATGCCCATCATTTTGATTATGTGAACCAATATGATGAAAAAAAACATACGTGCAGTTAAATCATTATTTTAAATACACAATTAATTGTCACCCATGTATTGACATTGTTTGGGATGAGGTGTCACAGGGTGGCTGCTGTTGTTATTATAAAGTATCTTGAAATTATATACAGTAAGTTGAGGGAGGTAACAACAGCTACATTTCACAAATAGATAAAGATTTAACAAGAAAATAACACGGACCCCTCCATTTGGATTGCTCACGTACTGACATGAGAAGTCATAAGACATTGGCCTAAAAATAGGTCGAGTACAGAATCATTTGTATTCAAATATATTCTGAATAATATCAGTAGTAGATATTTTCAAAATGAATATTATAGACAGCAAAGAAACACTTTACATGCAGCATTGGAATCTTGAAGAAATTCGAAAAACCTGTGTCAAGTGTCTCCTTAAAAAATGCCTATGGGGCAATGAGCACTAATATGCCAGTCATGAAGCTCACTGAACCACAGTCAGTGTGAGACACGGCAAAAAATGTGTTCTAACAAGGTGCTGCTGGTACCGTCTGTGAAATGCCGAATGCAAATGAGAAATGAGCACAAGTACATGTCGACGATCTACTGTGGCTACACCCCAACAGTCATTGGCCCAACGAAAAAAGGGCAACTTCCTCCTGGATTCACTGCAAACAAACGAACGGCACACATTCAAACATAAGCGATAGACTGTAGTTTGAGAGTTCTTATAATCTCCTCCGCTTTTTCACAAAGCAAATCAAATAAGTAACAACTAAGCTGACAAGCTGATGAGATGCCGAAGACACTGAAGGAGGAGAATATGCACTTGCTCCAACGTAAAAAAAACAGAAGATAACGACCACATGTCAACCCACGAGAAATTATAGAAAAAAAAAAAACATACCACGGTTGTCCTTTTATCTGCAGAGACACTTAGTTCTTCAGGATTTCTTATTACTTTGAGCTTATGGGGGAACGAGCACTGTGTTGAAATGCCTAATCAGAAATGAAGCAGCGTAATGAAGCCAGACTGAGGTGAGTAAGACTGTGGGGTTAGCAATCATGCTCGGCAGTCGGCTCAAATGTGATGCATCAATTTCACCTCTGGGTGAAGGGACAATGAAGGAGTAGATAAGCGAATAACCCTCACAGTTATCCATGAGATGGCAAGTTAGGAGTTCCAACTCTCAGACTGATTGATGACTATCATAGCAGTGATAGATAGGGTGTCCCATCCCTGTAATACAATTTATGAGCAAGTTCGTTTAATTTGTCTGTGGCTTAATTTGGCCCGAATATATGACTTATTAACGTATTCAGCAGTTGATGAATTGTACTCTCTCGCAGCAGTAGCTGACTGGAACTAACATGTCCTTCGGCATAGACACCTTCACTGTCATCTGTCCAATCTACATGACCTGACAATTAAGCTAATAAGTGAAAATGGCCCCGTCCAAATGCAATTTTAATGAGCACCATGTTGAGGAAAGGATTCTGCTCATGAGGAATCCTTAATGGGCTGCTTCTAAATTTCCAGCAATGAGGCAGAAATGGTAAATGCACTTGAACTAGGGGCTCAGCATAATTGGTCCCTATCCCATAGTTGAACCAAGTCTAATTGTGGTCCTTCAGTGTCGGTCAAAATTGTTGCCGTGGATTTGTAAGGTTTATACATTTCTACAGCCCTGTTGCCAGAATAACCTTCATTGAAGGACACATGCTTTGGGAGTGTGTCCTTTCTGGTCTCTACTGCAGCACAAGTGCCCAAGCAGTTCAAATATTTATTATTTTCCCGATATATTGTGTTTTTTCAATTTTAACAATGTCGTAATCATGTGATGATATTCAAGCCACACATCAGTAACAAGCATGGTTGAGGGAAAAAAAAAAAGTGACGTGACGTATAACCAGAAGGTGATCGAAGCAGGCGTACTACACCACACAGCTTAGGCCACAGATGTCATCTGGTAAGAAAAATGATTGAAAAAGAACTAGATGCATCCGCTTAGCATGTGACAACTGACCACATCACACAGTCACTTTGCCACAATCAACCAGAGCAGCAGATCACACAAGCCAGGAAGAGTCTGGGCTTACATCCTAATCAGTCCCCATCCAGTGAGGTGAGGTGAGGCGACTCAGAGAACTGCACGAGGAAAGGAGAAGCGATCACTTTGTGGATGCTAATGGGGATACGAATAAAGAATACATTTACAGTCACCAGGAAGCAATGACAACACGGCCATATGAGTAACCTGGGACTTTAGGCTGCAACAGAGGTTGGGTCTGTGGCTCAATGTGTAAAAAAAAATAAAAAAATAAAAAGATAGAAATTTGAGAGAACAGGAGCTCGGTCCCGCAGCTCCGCCCACACACTTGCCGTTTGTGTGTCGGTATCTTGCATTGCCTGAACTGTTGCTGACTTGTTTTACATGGATAACACAGTTGGAGGAAGACAACATGAAGGTCTGACTGAAAGGCTAAAAAAAAAGAGAAGGTAACACTATGGAACATTCCAAATGAATAGTTTTGCATTTAGCAGCAGTCACTCTGCAGACAACAAACAGGAGGAGCAGAGCGGGTTCAGGACCACAGCTCTCATGCAAACAACAGTCAAATTTTACAGCATAAGCAGTAGACAGAAGACAACAGGAAGCTTGTCTGTGTTTATTAAGCAGGAAGCCATATGATAGGTATGTTCCCTGCTCTGGTTTCATCAGGAATTTGAATATGCAAATGTCGGTACCTTAAGCCTGTGCGATTAATTCAGTCCTATAGAATGTGATCACATTCAGCCAGAAAAATGCTGTAATGTACCTTTTAAATGTGTATTACCTATTCCCCCTGCTAATGTATTTAAGTACACATACATTACTTTAATCCAAGGCAAATGTGCAGCCCTGCAATAAATAGTATCCTGATGAAGGTCACAGAGTTCAGATTTTGTTTTGACCGTTTCAAAGTCGTATTGATTTAAGTTTAAGGTCATTTTGGAGGCTGTGGTTCGTGGGGCTGTTTTGCATCATACTAAGAGCCGTCATGTCCTCATGAATATCTCCATTGCCACAATATCCTGCAACATCATAATTATTAATTAAGGCAATCTGTGAGTATATGCACTGCACTGTACATGAAGAATATGTATTTCCGGGCCATAGGAAGCTTAGGAGGGCTCTGCATTGTTGCCACGCTTGGAAGTTGCCATTCTGCCATCGTATGTAAAGGCTCACTAATAGACCCCAGTGGGGCATCATTCCTATTCCACTCATGATGAAGACACCCCCCTTTTTTTCTCTCCTTCTTTCCTTCTGTCTCTCTTTCTCTCTCTCCCTTTTCACTCTTTTCTGTGTCTCTCGCTCATATTTCTCTTGGCTCTTCTCTGCTCTGCCTGTGGGCCTGTGAAATGTCTCTGTCTGAGGAGAAGGCCCCCTCGTCCCTCTGGAAGCCATTAGAGAACCTTTATGAATATTTGCTGAAAGGGCGCTTTTTTTTTCCAGGGGTGGGAACTGTGTGGGTGGGTAGTTGAGGGGGATTTCTGTGCAATGCTATCACTTGCCTTAGATGCTCTTGTGCACCACCCATGAATGCTTTCCATGTTTCTTTTTAGAACACTGCTCTATTTTCTGCTACTTTTGTTTTTGTTTTAATATTATTTCTGGTAGTGCTGAGTGATGCCAAGTTCTATTTAACTCTAGTGCCAGTGCAGACGAGATACTTTCTGCATTACCAGAGATGCGTTGCTTTGAGATATTGTTTAAAAAAATGCCATGGATTCCCTTCAAGTTCTTTGCCCAAATCTTTTTTTCTTATCCACTTTTCCTGCTTTTACATCCACTTCTTTTTTCAAGATGGTAGTAAGTATATCTTGGGGCAAAAACAGAGAGCGCATTATGGTTGGTAAGTGCTGTTCAATAAAAGTGCATTTTTGAGATGGGGTAGATGCAACAGGGCTCAATTTTCACGGCTTTTACGCATTCTGTTCCCATGAAATAAATATCACATATTTAAAAGCTTGTATGTAAAATTGAGCCATGGTTAAATATTGAAGAGGCTCTTGAAGAGATAGGGGCCAGGGTGTTCTAAGTGCACTACTTTACTTGTGGCATCTCGGCCAAAATCTGATTGGATTGACGATGTACTGCAACTAGTACGCCTGTGGTGGTTTGTGTCTTTTTGAGTACAGCGGCACTTTTAACAAGATCAGTCCACCATGGGGTTTTTCACGCTCCTGTTGGCCCGTGTCCTGTGGTAACGAGATCTTATCCCGAACTGTTGCGAATGCAGGCTTTAAAATGAGGGGATGAAAAAGGAGGGTTACAGCGCCGGTGGATCCCCTCTGCCTCTGTAGCTCATTAATTGCGCAGAGGGCAACTGTTTTGAGCACTACCTGATGGTTTGGGCTGCAGGCCTGCCCGGGTCAGGGGAGCGCTCCAGTGCTCATGAATCACGCTACCTGGGAATAGGAGCCGAGCTGATGTCCAAAGGAGGAGGGGGGGGGGGGGGGGGGGGGGGGGGGGGGGGGGGGGGGGGGGGGGGGGGGGGGGGGGGGGGGGGGGGGGGGGGGGGTAAGCATCGCCATAAATGCCTCATCGACAGCACAAATGTGCTTTGGAGGTCCTGCAGGCTCCAACAATCAATCAGAGACCATTTTATCATAATTACATCAAGGGAGCCCTGGTGGTGCTGTGCAGTCCTCAGCAGCACATGCACCTTCCCACAACCTCTCCCAACGCGGCTTTTGTCGAGTGTTTAGACTGATGCTTTTTTTTTTTTTTCTTTTCTTCTTCTATTCCCTCCATCACTTCCATCCACATCTGCCTTCTCTCTGCCCATCTCCATGTCTCGCCTTTATCTGCGGTCCTTCACTTGCCCTCAATTGTGATCTAGCTGTCAGTATCCTCTGTTGCTGGCTGCAGATTTCACACACAAATACATGCGCACACTCGCAGACAAATAAACCGGCACATGCACCGCACCATGCTGCAGATGGTGGCGAGAGAATAGATGAGAGGTAGACTGAAGGAGTCTGTCGAGGAGAGAGAGAGAGGGGTATGTAGGGCACAGTATGTGGATAAAGTAATGATTTCTCCTTCACACCTCCCTTGCTAATTAGTGCAGACTGCCTGCTGCCTTGAAGGGGGTGGTGTCTAGGGAGCCCTGCTATTTGTCTTGAAGAATTACCGACAAGGAATGCACGTTGCTGCTTAATCCCACAGATACTGGGCGGAATTCAGCATTTACCTGAAAGCAGCCACCCGTCAAATTGATTTAATGATTGTAACTCCTCTCTGCAGCCACGCGACACAGATATGCCACAAGGTGCAGCCTACTTCACCTCCCTATAGGAGCCTCTCAGTGCAGACTATTTGTGTCTTTCATGCTGCAGAATCCCCCAGTAGATGGGTCCACACCCCCCCCCCCCCCCCCCATCTCTTATTGGTCCCCTCGGTATCTCTCCACACCTACTCATAACTGTTGTTTCTCCATCCCCATATATTTTGAGTGCTGTCAGCGCAGCGGTAACATCGCTTAGATTTATGTCAAGCTACAGACTGATAGCAACAGTGTGTAAATATGAAATACATTCCCGGAAATAGAAAACTACTGTATGCAATAACCTTAACCATATCTCAAGCCGGCGGGTCTCACTGCAGTCCACAATTGCGTTTCCAGATGTTGAAATTCTGAAAGCGTTTTTCATTATTATTTTGTAGAGATTGTACTGTACTGAGGAAGAGGACGAGAGACTCAAGCATGGAGAAATAGTTACAGATATACTGTATGTGATAGGTGTTTGTGTGGGAATCCCATTAACATTATTTAGCCTGAGGTGGATCTCATCTCCATAGCAGCTGCATCTGACAGGCCTGCCATGGCATGACAAAGAAGCCAATCATTAATGTCAGCCAGGAGAAAAAAAATAAGTATTATGTTTCCCTGGGAGTACTACTTGATAATGATGTCCATTCTGAACTTTTCCCTACTGGGCTAATAAGATGAAACGTTAACGATCTCACTGGGTGTATTGTTCGCTTCCATTACCAGATTGTAATACGACACAAAAAAATCAGATTGGATTGGTGTAAGTAGGGGTTCAATACAAAGCAAAATAAAGTCTTTCGGTGGACTATTTAGAAATGGGAAAAAAAAGGATAAATGATGTACAACATGAAAGAGTATGATGACAGCAACAGCATCTTATAGTTTATAAAGTGTTTCTTATTTATTCACAAATAGCATTGCTTTCAGTATCTGCTTGTAGCAGCACTTCACTGTAAACTGATTAAAGGAAGTAAGTGAACTACTGCAAGTTTCAAAAATGAATTTTACAAAGCACAATACTCAATTACTTTATTTAAACAAAGTGGAAAAAGATTTAACTTACACCTAAGCACCACTGGACCTGGTATACTTAAAATTACTTTAATCTGATTATGTTTTGTTTTTATATTCTTCCTATAACAATATGATATCATGATTGTAACTTAAGTATTGTCTTCCTGTATTTGATACATTAGATATGAAGATATATCTACCCTCTAGTTATGTTTTAAAGTCATAATTTTTACAGCTATAATTATTTCAGGCCTGATCTTTTAAAGTTTGTATGGTATTTGATATTGTTGAAACTACCTGTTTTGGGAAGGCAAACTTTATAGTTTTTTGGATGTTAGGAGAGGTTTCTTATATTTGGCCCACCTCTCTTACGAAGTAATGGGCTTCTGAAATTTCTCTGCAATGCAATTCAATGCTTGAAATACAGCAATTGCCAAAATGGCTAGGAAGTTGAAATAAAATACTTTTATCACAGTTTTAATAGTAAATTCTTTATTGGATTTCTTTACAAGAATGTTGAACCAGGCTGAATAAACTGGTAACCTGATTTGAACCCTACTTTAAGGTTTTATCAGTATATTATCTGAAACAAAATGAGCGTATCATTTTGTCCTGTCCTGAAGTTTAGGAAGGTCATTGGTTTACCAGTGAGCAGCCACACTAATTCTAAAATTTGTTAAGTATTACACTAATATCAGTAATGCCTTGAGCTGCTGCCCTGAGTACTGATACAAAGCATTGTGCTGCACCGCACCAAGTTTCTGGAGATAGAAAAACTGTTTTAACTGGGGTGAAAAAGGACACTGCCATGACGTGCGATGTGCTGGGCTGCACACACAGTGTGGGCTGACGCATACTGTTCAGAGGCTGTGTGTTTTAGCCTTAACAGGAGGTTGTGTTTGTACCTACGTAAAAAAAAAAAAAAAACAGCAACCATGGAACTATTTGCTTATTTTGAGAAGGCATCACCGGGACTCTAGCAACATACATCTTCCTGTCATCGACAAACTCTTTTTGAACAGGATAAAATAACAATTGTGTTGGGTATTTGCAAGGGAGAGGGCTTACATTTAAAATGTCGGTATGTCTCTATTTTCTAAGTCAGTTTATCAGACTTACAAATAGATCACAAATTGCTAAATGTGGTTACAGGTTTACAGAAATATGTGTACACTTGCATGTGCAAGTTCTGTGCCACAACAAAGACCATTTTCCACAGAGGGCAGGGCATTGAGCGTGCCCCTCTGTAATTCGGCAGTCAGATTGCGCTGTATAAATGCCCCTGTGGTTTGGCCACATAAAATGGATGATACAGGGATGGGCTAAGAGGCTTTGCCAAAGCTGTGGCTTACCAGTCTCACAGGTGTTAATGTGTGCTCTGTCTGCCACCACTGAGAAGATTGGGCACCACACGCACTTTCAACAGCCCAGTGTCTGGCACCAAAGTTACCACCTCCAGCCCGGTCGACTCTTTTCCCCTTTTTTTTGGTAATGTGAGAGATGTTCTCATCTCATTGACAGGCATGGCAGAAAGGGCCGGTGGCAATCATCCCTGTGCCACAGAGTGAGTCCGATAAGTTTGTCTCATTCTATGTGTTGAGTGAGCAGAATAATCGGTAGGTTTGTTTTTCTTAACGTGCCATTTACAAGGTGAGGAGAGGAGAGGAGAGCAGATTTGCTCCTGTGTTCCAGGGCAAAAGCATGAATAACAATTGGGACCATCTTTGGAAATGAACTAGTGAAGTGGAGAGGGGCTGGAAGGAAAGTGGGTTAGTGGGTTTGATGTAGCAAAGAATCCAAACAAAAACAAGGGCTTGACCCAACTACCTGGTCATATACCACATTTACTCCACACAAAGTGAGAGACCCAGTGATTATTAGCGGTTCTTAGTGTTTAAAAATACATAATTGAGATGCTGCGCAGAACTGACCACTTCTTTTCTTCAGGTGCCATAAACATGTAATCCCATTTCTAAAGCTCTGTATGAGGGTACGTACAAATACGAAAGAGGTCATCGTTGATTACATTCATTGTTCTCTACAGTTAAAGGTATTGGCAATTTTAGTCTGTTTATGTACTGTAAATCCTAATTACTCCTAAGTAACACAATCCAAATATGATTTCAGTATACTTTATATTTGCATCTGGTATACAAGACTGCATGGCAACCTGCTCCACTGCTTCCATAATTATCTACACAGTACATCAGGATGCTTATTTAAATACTGTTAAGTATCTCAGGGCTGCCTATGGATATTGAGCTTTAAGTGGGGAAGAGTGAAATCCCTCCTGTGCCGTCTTAGTGGAATTGTGGGCATGAGCAGACTGGATTTCAGCTCAATAGAAGCAGTAATTAGTTGTAATTTACGGGGCGACTCCTCCCCAGCGACCCCGCTGTGCAGAATCCCCTGGCCACTCGGAAAGATCATGTTTTTTTTTTTGCACAGTGCACGGCACTCGGCAATGAACCACACCGCTGCCATAATGGCTTGCTCCCCACTGATTTGCCCACCTTGTGTAAGGTAGCTGAAAGTCACTTCCTGTGATGCTCAGTGGAGCGCATGGGTTGCTATTTCCATCTATTAAGATGTGAAAGAGCAAGTATGCCTGGAGCCACCGCAAACACATCAATAATAGAGACAAATGGCAAAGTTGGTGGTAATGCAAAGATGTTACAGCTTGATGTGTTTGCTTCATCAGTGGCGTCAACTCACAATGTGTTTTTAGATGTAATGATGCATTTGCATGGAATTCTCAGTGCTTGTTATTGTTCTGAAATCAGTCCAGATGCAATTTGAGCACATCAATTTGAGTCCAATGTTACTCGAGCAACTAATGGACTCTCAGGCAAAATGAAAATTGCTTCCTAATGATCTGACTAAGCCTGATGGGTGAATCTAAATAGATTAGTGTGCTAACATGAATGTAATATGGAATTAGCCTTTGAAAAGTGTGATCACATTCTTTCTTGCACTTGTTGACCTTATTACATTCCAGCGACTTACTGATAGACCTTGTTCAGTGTTTTTTTTTTCTCTCTTCCTCTTCATCTGTTGATTGGAAAATATATTGATTGTCTCATAGATACGTATTATCATGGCTGTAACGACACAACTGTGCTATAAACGGGACTTTACAAGGCGCGGGAGGGTTTCAGTGGTTAATGATCCTTAGATTGTATTTCCTCACTGAGGGTCATAACACGCATGCATGTGCTTTACTTGAAATAGTGAATTCGATCAATAAGGCATTTAAAAAAAAAACAAAGCCAAAAAGTCCATTGGAGATTTTCACAGCAGTGTTAGGGTAACTTGTTTACCTTATATGAAACAAAAAATGATTTATTATAAATAGTAACCACAGTACAATCCAGGTTATTCATATTCGCTAATAAAAAAAGGTCACTGCAATGCAGACTACATCTAGCTATGTCCGTCATGTGAAGTCAAGTGAACACCACCTTTTGTTAAACCTCTCTGAGACTGAACTCTTGGTCCTCATGGCCTGTCAATCTGTCCAGCATAATATCAACATCAAAATTGCTTCCTCTTTCCTCACTCCAACCGAGGTTGTGAGAAGCCCGGCTGTCATGTTGGACACTTCTCTGACCGCGTAGCGCCAGACAACGTAAGAAAAGCATATTAAACCAGGCCTTTCACTATTAATATGCCACCTGGCTCTTGGTACAGGCCTCGACTACTGCGATGCATTTCGGACAGGCCTCCATATACAATAAAACCCTAACAGGTGGTCCAGAACGCAGCGGTGCATATGCTCTTCCAACAGCCAGAACAAAAAGCATCCCTCAACTACTTTTGCAATTCCACTGGCAACCAATAGCCAAAAAAAAATCAAATTCAATTACTTGCCTACGGTGACTACTGGATGTGCAACCATCTAGTTGGTGCTGAGCTGCTCATCCCTGATGGTGGAATGAGCTGCCAAATGCTATGAGATCAGGCGCATCCAACTCTATTTTCAAGAACCTAATAAAATCATAGTACCTCCTCTGTACTTACGATTTTACTTAGTTGTACACGGCAGCGGATAAAAGCATCTGCCAGGTGAACGAATGTGATGTAAATATTGGTGTGTTGGCTTTAAGTTTATTGTGCCAAAAGTGTTATAAATGCTTTTGCATTGTCTTTTTGAGCACATGGGCCAAATAGCGAAACGGTGAGATAATGTAATGCAAATAAAATATAAATAAAAGTCAAAGGAGAGTAATTCTGGCAGAATTTAAGAGAACCAGTGCCGTAAGCTGATTAAAACAGCTAGACACATGTAGGTCCTAGGCTGCAAATAAGCACACAATTGTATTTGAAACAGCTAATGAGTTTCAGTTTAACTCAGTGTGGCAGCTAAATCAACTTGCAGAGATATAATACTCACTGGAGTCATACCATACATCACACTGCAGGTTTTACTCCATTATCATCCTGTTACTTCTTTAAATAGTCCACTTGTTGGTGGGTTCAAGAGGGGGTCTGAAAAGGTATCCTCACATAAAATAATGCTGTACCCACTGCATTTTGCAGCAGGGTAGTCGTACTAATTAATTAAGAATAAGTGAGAGACATTTTAATATTGATTACAGCAACTCCACTCACATTTATCTTCCGTCTGACCTTTAAACAACCCCTGGGTCCCCTGGCATGACTGCCGTCTCCTTTGCTTCCAACTCATTCTGCTGATGTCACTGTCCAGATGGTTTGTCCCTAGTTGTCATCAGAAAAGACAAATGAAGGAGGTAAGGAGTGTTGTAGGAAAAAAGCAAGAAAAGCACTACACGAGCGATTTGGGTCTGACCCAAATGTTACGTGGGCTCCTGTGTCTCAGTGTGAAGGACTGAGGGACACTTGGATCCTGGGATGAGACGGCAGCTGGAACATAGCACGACCAGTGCTCATCACCCCACCCCGCATCCCCCCCTCTCCTTCGCCTGCTCATCCTCCACTCTGCTCTCGACCCTTTACAGCAACTCACCTCAGTGCGAATGAATAATGAATGTGACTAGACACATGGGTCAGAGGTGACGTGTCTGTGAGGGAGCAAATTCCTCCTTGATTAGTACATATAAAGCAGGGCCCATCTGCCTCTTCTCTGGGATTTGACAGGGGTCTGGCCAGGAATGCCAGGAGTCCGGGGACTGCAGAGCAGAGATGAGGCCTGGGCATCAGGAGGGGGGCTGTAGCCCTCTGTACCGGGCAAGGGGGAGGCAGGGGGGACTCACTTCATCATCACCCAACATCGCACCGACTCAGCAGCATTGCAATATGCCAAGCTGAAATGTGAGTTTCTGCACGTTGATCTTATATAATCGTATCCCAGATATCATCCACTAAATGGCAAGAACAGCATTAAATGTTTCGTCATAAAACTTAAATGTAATGAGAATAGTTTTAGGCTATGAACGGATAGAAATCCCTTTTATAAGGTCGTCATTACCATTTGAACACAGATGCATAATACCTCTATTCTTTGAGGACTGATTACAGAAAGTCCATCTTTTCATTATTGCATTACATTTAGCGCTGAATGCTATTTGGTCTGTTTCACTCCGCTGTCGTGAGTAAAAATGTAAGCTCCTTTCAATCCGCCACTGGCTCTCGACCAAAGTGGTTCGGTTTATAACAGGCCAAAAAAAGAGCGCTGACCACAGACTTCCTCTTGTACAGTTTTTTTAAATGACTCATATAAGGGTCTTCGAGGCCATCGGCAACACCTCTAAGAATCCCTTGAAACTCCCGACCTCTCATGAGGGGCATCATTGATCTTATTAGTCTTTATAGAGGGATTAACTGTGGGAGTGCCTCCGTAGAGTCGTCCACTCATCCACGCTGATGGACTGGGGTGAGGGGAACTACAGTACTTTACGTATCCCATAGTAATAGCACTATATACACACACACACACGTGTCCTAACAGAGGCCAGAGATAAGCAAACATGTTGGGAGAGGAAAACATGCAGCGGGTTCACCTCAAACAGAAAGACCATACCCTTCGGCACGGCTATAATTAATATGTTAAATTGAATTGCAATAATCGACTAGGGGACTGGCCTTGTGCTCCAGAGGTAGGATGATTAAAATGTTAGGCTTCAATGAAGGGGTGATCTGGACCCTGGTGAATTACGGCTTGGATTTGATGGGAGACAATGCAGCTTATTTTTTTCATTAATTAGCCCCAGATCCATAAAACCCATGAAAGACTTCAATTGTGTATTACTCCAGCCTCTCAATTACACCCATTCATTATCTCTGAATAGCCTGCACCAAAGCATTGTAGCACATGCAGATGAGAATAAAAGAGTGAAGGAAAGATGGAGTACGCTACCCTAATGCCATTGGGTCTCATTATTATATGTGGGGAGTTTATGAAAAATGTCAAAAGGATGAATGTTACATGGCCAACATCCAACGCGATGCACATTTGTGTGGGTTGTCAATTCATAATAGGTTTCTATTTAAAGCACTTACAGTCACATCCACACATAGCAATTGGGCCCTCACAGACATAATCGATATCATCTTTTGATGATGCATGACCAAACCACTAATTTTCACTCTCTGTCTGTCGATTAAGGAACCTCCAAGACGTATTAAACAGGACTAGAGTTCAGCGATCAGGTAAGGACAAATGGAGTGTAACTGCCCACACATGTGTACACAAAGACTTCCTCATTGACTATACAGTACATAGCCATTTATAATTGTAACCCTTGGAAACGGGTTGTATTTTTACCTGAAGAACATAAGAATATACTGTATATTCCTGAATCACCAGAGTGCTCCTTCTGAGATTTCATCCGACACTTCATACACACTGCATATGTGAGGAGCCTTAAAACAAATACATCTGTAGATTCAACTCTCCACAGTAACGGAACACATTCTGGGATTAAAATCTGCTTTGACATTCTTTGTTCGAATGTCTTTGCATTACCCACTGACTCCAAGCTGTTTTGTTTCTCTCCCACAGCAAAAAGGGATTTACCACGTTTTGTTTTGATGCCTACATTTTCTTAAGAAGATTACAAAAACAACCAAAATTGTCATATTCCCCGTTTGCAGCTAGTCCCCGCCGTTCTGTATCCCACTGTATGTGTGTGCGCGTCTGCGTGTGCGCGCGCGCGCGCGTGTCAGCGTGCGGCTGACTGTGGGTGCAGGCAGAGCTAGAGAGGTGTAGTGACAGCATAAGAGGTGCATGGTTGTGTAATGAAACCCATAATTACAGGGTGAGAGACGAGTATTGTTCATGCGATTGACAAGTCCCTTTCAGTCACCAGTGCGGTTCTCTGTCAAAGTCCTGTTTTTTTGTGTCCCCCCCCGAAGGGCCGTGCACCCTCTGCTGCAGCATGAGAACACAAAAGGCACCACTCTCCTGGAAACGGAGTGTGCTTTGTGATAATGCATCATTTGCAATTCATTCTTGGAAATGACAGACTCCCTTATAGTACAGTTGAGCCTTGGGCCTAATTTACATTGTGTCTTTATCGGGTGCCATAATGCTTTGTTAAAGGACAAACACTGCGAGCGCGTGACATTTATCTGCATGATACAGCGGTGATATGGTTAGCCAGTGTATTGTGACAATAAAAACAAGCTGCTGATGTGTCGGGATATTGTGGTAAAGGCACACTTGTGTACACCTTGTTTGAAAGAAAAACCTCTGTGGATGTTTTTTTCTTTGACGTGTGTATGTTTACATCTGAGACTGAACTATAAAACTGATAACAGATTTTTCATCTCCCAGCTGAACAGAGGAAATTGTGTTCATCTTAAAAACATGTCAAATACATTTCCACATCACAAGAACAGTCGGCATGTCTGGTGTCATTTATGTAATGACATCCTCAAATATCTGTTTTTACACCCCTGTCTTCGCATGCTTTTCCAATTTCTGCAAAAAGGGGCAAATCCAACCTGTACCGTGAACACAATATTCTCCGAACTCGCTACTTGTCCTCGAGCACGGCCCCTCCTGACTTGTGGAAGCAATTCTATTAGCTTTTCGTCCGACTAGTCATCCAGACCAACGGTTCCATACAGCAGAATCTAGAAGGTCACATAACGGGTCAGTGCGTCCAGGTATGCAATTCCTCAGATATTACACATTTTTTAATTCCTCCTTACATGCCACTGGAGAACAGACGGAGCAATGTTGCCTGCCCGTAATTGAGCCATATTGTTGCTGAGCTCAAGATTCTTGCGGGAGATAGGCGGAGGTTGGAGGAAACCACAAGGCTGACCCTGAAGAGAGTGAGTCACAATCTGCTCAACATACCTTAAGGTCAATACCCTCCCTTCCCCCATATCAATGAACCACCTCACTCTCTCTCGGCTTCCTGCACTTGTCATTTTGTCTCCTCTAGCTGATTGTATTACACACAGACACAATAACCTATTATAAAATGTGCCAGGTTTGGGCAAGGATCATCCCTGCTCCCTGATGAGCGATTAAAAACGTATGGAGCATATCGGCATTCCCAGACCCCCCCTCCCCCTCCCAGCCAGCCCAGGGATATATGCTTGCTCTCAATTGCCGGGCCTCATCTGCCACATGCACCTTTTTTAAAATGAATTTGTCACACATCTGAGGCCAGGAAACTGCCGGCCGCCTCCATTTGAGCTCAATGGTTTGAACACCATCAGGAGGGCCAAATCACAACTGGCACAATTTGAATTGCATGTGAACTGCTTCGGCGTGTGCGATTGCTTCCTTTTCTTGTGACAGGGAGACAAGCCCTCAAGCAACCATATTTTCTTTCACTTCACAAGTCTTATCCTGGTGATTTGTCTTTCACACCAGAGATGATTGGAAGTGTTAACCATCTTTCCTGTGTCTGACATGTCCCTCTGTCATGTCTTCCCGTCAACGGAGCGTAACAGCAAATTAATTCCCTCAGGACCACGAGCCACTTCTCTGTTACACTCACTTTTTTTTCCCTTTCACTTCAGTTGAAGAATTGTAATATCTACCATCGGACGAGAAACAGCTCGTCTATCAATGCTGAAGTATAGTATCGAAATTATGGAAAGGTTTGGTTGCAAACTACCAGGAATTCCTGCAGGAATCACAATTTGCTTCAGCATTCCCTGGCCATTCACAGTTTAATAACTCAATAGATTACCTGCCGCACTTTCCAAGGACATTAAACTAAGTTCTCCTCACGATCGATGGGAAAGGGCTTTTTGGATATCACCACTGCTCAATACTGCACACTTCATTTCCCACACAATAAAGGCCCCTTCATTTAATTATACCTCACCGAATGGCGTGAATTCCAACTATGTACAGTTACGTAGAGTAGCTATCAATGGGAAGATGATGCAAGCACATCGTTGTGAAGAATAGAAGGAGTAAAAAAATAATTAGGAATTCAAAAATATCACAGAGACAGATTAGAAAACTCGATAACAAAATTGGGAAAACTGGACGAAGGACTCAAAGATTAATGTCTCTGTAGGGTATGTATTTCACGAGAAAAAGACTAGCTTACGTAGTGGAGGTGAGTAATCGGCACTTATATTTAAGTCAGGTGGCAGGGAGGGAGGAGTTATTGGTGTTCACTTGCTTTGTCAAAGGCAAGAAGGTCTTTGGAAGGTCTTTTTCAAGTCTGACACTCATTGCCGCAGACTATTTACCTACGCTTGTGCTTTTATTTATCGCACAGTTCCACACCATGAATTATCTAATGTCTTACGGACTGTAAATTTCCCTAATGCGGTACTGCGCCCTTCCTTTACAGTTACCGACAAACATGTGCACCCGCACACACAAGCACACACCGCAATCAACCACAAACGTACACAATCATGATACCCCTGAAGTCACCCTTTGTAGGAATACTCCCCCGGCCTTAGTGAGTACAGAGGCAGCACAATGCCCACGTTTGTTTGCGAGGGCTAAGTGATGAAAGCATCCGCCACGAGAACCCCTCGGTGTCCTTTCGAGGCCCTTGTGAAAGCAGTAAAGCTGCTGTCACCAATCAATCAGTGAGATCACTCTAACATTGTTTACTAGCGCAGCTCATTAAGCAATGTAGCAGAACATGCTAACTTAATTTAAAGTGAGATTTATTGTGGCCTGGGTAAGGGAGAACCTATGTCCTGGAGCTCAACTCTGTGCCATTGTGGATCTGGGTTGCTAAATTACAGCTAAGAGCCACTGATAGATTGTTCGGTTCTCATCTAACCTACTTACCAGTTTCTAGAAAGACAGTAACGAAGAACAATTTGACACTGAAGTGGAGCATACTACTGGACACACAAAAAAAACTGAGTGAATAAGTCATGGTGGAAGGTGGAAGTAAAAATGATAGTATGCAGGGGCATGGATACCTCCCAATAACTACAGGAAAGGCCAGTAAAACGTAATTGTACAGTATACTAAAAATGGGAGGGGAGCAATCAAGATTAAAATGAATAACCATTTACCACCATGTAGCACTTCTGAACATTTATGGATTTGTTGCTTGCAGCTGACGATAAAAAAGGGGAATTTCAGAAGGGCATGAAAGCCTCTGTACGACATAATTGGCTTGGGCATTCTCAAGATGTTTATAAATGAGAGAAAAGATGGCTCAACTCCTCTCACAAACACCAGCTCACTGCGACACAGCTGTGCAAGTGACACTGACACACCGACAGGCCTCCCGCTGTGGACGAGTTCACACTGAAGCCCAGTGATCAGGACCCTCAGTGGGGTGCTCTGGGATTCCTCCCAGGTACTTGGTCCAGGGGCATCTCTCTGGCAAGTGTCCCCAGAGAAGAAGTCACACTTTTAAGGGACGGAAATTAAGTGGAAAAATGTCTGCTCATTCACTGATGTAATTATCTGTCCTGGATTAACATCTGTTCGCAAGCTTGAGTGCCAAGTCCACTTCAACATGTGCCAGTACCTCATGGCAGTGGCGGGTATGTGTACCTGTGTCTATTTCCAAACGCTGTGTATCTTGGCACCAGCTGCACCAACTTTTCACTCTGACATCCTCCACCCATTCAACATCTGCGTATTTATGTGAACATCTTGGCTGCGGTCATTGAGAATGCCAACGCTGTGACACCAACTAATCAGTTTTTCCAGTATAACCATGACACTATTGCGCAGATTTTCTCAGACGCAAATTATTGGACAAATGACTTGAGTTGTACAAAGAAGAATTTAAAACGTAAAGAGCAGCATGTTGTCATAACTATTAATATTTCAGTTTACATGACTCCATCATATTACCATGCTTTTATTTAGTGAATTTAGGAATAAAAGGAGAGTTTTTTTTTTGTCTCCCGTTATTGTAAATTTAATGTGAGTAGCGAAAAGTCCTTAGAGCTAATCCTTTCCCATTGGTGGGAGGCATCCAGAAAGCTTATCAACATGTCTCATTTATCTATATCGTGTGTCAAAGTGGGTGGGCGTTCTCCTGGTGACTTATTCGCACTTTAACAACTCTATTGTAACAGAGCTCAGGTAGCCGGCGTGTCCTATAGAACCTGCTTGGACCTCCGCTAATTCATTGTGCATCTGCATTGTTATACTACTTTTAACTTTCCCCCCTTATTAGAAGGGCCAACTTTCCCTGGTGCAGCACAAGTGTGTGCTGAATAAAGGATTCCATTTGAGTTGTGGTTATTGACATGCAATAACCAAAGGATCACACCTGTCTTACTTTGGAAATGTCATCCAATATGAGCAGCAGGATTGTACTGGTTGACCCTTGGGTATACACAGGGAATATTCTTAAGAATGTTAAGCCTACCGGGAGCAAATTATAACTGAATCACACCATGGGAAAGAGAATTTGCATCTCATCTTGTTAACTGGGCCCTAATTATCTTTACTCTTTAGGTATTGGAGCAGACGGGATAGAGCACTGTGTCCTCTGTATTGGATCAACTGTCAGGGGAGTTTTTTTTAGCTATAGGTTAATGAACTGCAAGATATCAGGCTCGAATGCAATCACCGCTCAGCCAATATTATCAACGATGGGATTTCACTAAGCGTGTGCATCAAGGCTGGAGAAAGTCACATCTCAGGAGAGCGTACCCCAGTAGTTTTAGAAATGTGGTAGTAATGCCATGGTAGCTTTCTCCTATGAAATGCTCAATATGTCAAATCACTTGGCCCTTGTTGCCACATACATGTCCCTGGCTAAGGGGATATTATCAAGAACTCACATTACAATGCATGACATGTTTTGCTGAGCTCAGTTAGTGAAAGATTTGTGTAGCCTTTGGCTTGTCAAATGATTCTGTAATTGATTAGATTAATACTGATCAGTGCTAACATGGAGAACGGGGTGGACTGATGTCAGTGTAGAGCGAGATTGATAATTGGATATAGTCAGTAAGTGTGAATGCATTATCAGTGATTAAAATGTAAAAGTAACTCTCCTACATGCTAATTTCTAAGAGGAAACGGCCACTGATTGGATTCTTCTGAATGAACACAGTGCGTTATATCTTGAGCCGCTTGTCAGATATAAAGCATGCCCGTGCAATTGCAAAATGTCAAAAAGTCCTAGCTACCTTTGGGATATTGCGACAAAACTTCAAAGCTGAATAAGTCACGTTTGTCGTCCGTCACCATGAAAATAAATAGATAAATAAAACCTAGCATTTGAAATCTTGGGTGGATTAAGTTAGCCATGCTGTCATTTCAATCAGCAATAGGACTACATAAAACCCTGGATGTATTTTAACAAATTTGGACCCAGCATTACTTAATTTTGCCATAACATCTCTTTTCCATTTTGCGAAACATTTTTCTAAATTAAACTGAACAGAAAAGCACTGAGACCCTTTCACTGCAGACCAAAAAGAAATCTATCCTTCTTGCTTGGCTCAGTTACTATGGATGACCTGCAGTGTTTTCATAAGTCCACTGACCCAACTCGGGAAATAAATATGCTAATAGCCTTGGTGGGAGTCAGCTCTATTCAGGCCTGTCAGACCAAACTGATGAGCGGGGCCACGGCTCAGTTGTATGCGCCTCCCTTTCATTTTTAGTAACAAAAAGTGTGATTTGCACCTATGCCACGGAAAGCTGAGTCCATCAAAAATGTGCTGGTTGTCCTTCCCTCGCCAATGCTCTCACAGAATATGGCCCCCTTTGCTCTTGTAGCTCCCCTGCTGTTTTTTTTTCTTTTCTGGCAGGCTTAAGCCTTGGGCATGTCAGCGCACCACCCTTTGCTGTCCTATGGACTCACTCTCCTCTGGCAACATGAGGCCATGTGTGTGGGAAGAAGCATAACTGATGTCAGTCTGACTGTCAGCTTGCTTTCGATGATTAGAACATATTTAAAAGTTCTTGTTTTCACACACACGCGCGCACGCACGCACGGACACAGTGGTATCTTGTCCTCCTGTGCCCCTGGATCCAAAAAAGTTTTGTGCAAAACATTTTCTTTCAAAACACGTGAAAGGGGGCAACTCAATGACATGCTGCTTAACCAGCAGTCCATTAAAGTCTTGAATTTAACATAAAAGGGGTATTACTAGAAAAATAAACTACACTCCAAAGTCTGTGCTTCAATACAGCAAAGAACGCATTTCTACTTCATGCCAATTTCTTAATACTACATGAAGGGCGTCAAGAAATTCCGAAAAAATATCGTACTAGGGGGAAAAGCTTTAAATATTTTGAAGAGAAATAATTAGTATGGATAAAATAATGCCACTATCGACACACTACACGGTGGTATGCACCTTTTTTTAAGTCAGTTGTGATTTGCCACTTAACGCAAAGAAGAAGCTTACGTGGCACGTTAATGGGACGGTGCTGCTCGCACCGTAAAAAAAAAAGAGCTTAACAAGAAAATTATTATTCAAGCAACCAACTCATCTTTGCTTTCAGAAGTTTTACTCCTTTTCCAAACACTGATTTCGACCAATACTTGCTGATCAACACAGTACACTATTCATCAAATTGCAAATGCCTCGAGGTTCAACGGCTATACCATTCATTAGTATTCCTGATGTCGGGCCTGTATAATTTTCTCTGTGACAGACGGTTCAGTGCTTCTGTTGTTTTTATTCATTTTGTTCATCAGACTGTATCTCGGGGGACTCTCTGCCATCTTATGGCCTTCTCCTCTCCAGCTGGTCCACAGGTGGCCAAGTACACATTGCTCTTATTTGTCTGGCCTGCCTGTTCAATATTAGCCTTCTCTCTATCCAGGAACGGCCCCTGATATTGTTAGGAGAGGGGGAACATAGAATCAAGAAGAGTGAAAAGGCAATTGGCTGGCATTTGCCACCTTGGCAAGGCCCAGCTCCCGGTGCCTGGACCAGACTGTTTCGTTTCTGTTTGAGCGTCGATGATGACACGGTTCCAGGTCTCCACCTGTGTCCTCCTCTGATCAGCGTGGTGGCCATGCTGGGAAGGGATAAGCAACAGCAGGATGCTCTCATCTTAGCCTAGTCTTTCTGCACTGATAAGCATAAAGAGATTATCAGGATTGCAAGGTGTTAGAGTCTCAATCGCTTGCGCCTGACCTAAGATCGATGTACATTTGTACATTTGACTCAAGTACTCCGGCTATGGCCATGCGTACTGAAAGTTTTATTTTAGAAATGAAAAAAAGAAATTGATTTCACAAGTGGATACAAACAGATATTCTTTTTCTTTTGCACCAACTACTGATGTATACATTGGGACATTCCTACATTCAGAAAGAGGGAAGCTCTGCGCTAAGCTTCTTGATGACACAACCAAATTGAATGCTTATTAATCTATTAATATGCAGATTATCAAAACTATCCAGAGGCTGACCTAACATTGTAATAGTCCTATATACATCCTATATTTCTACTATCAATCTGAATATCATATTATTTGGAATAATAGTGGATATGACAATATTTAGAATACATATGGATCATGTGGGATATAATGATATATTTGAGATTGATGGGTAATCTACAGATAGTGTATACGGTGCATATTTCTATATGAAACTAGAAACATATTTTTAAACATTATGTAAGCCTTTGATACCAACACATATTTTTTATATGTGCAAATACATAATAATAACAACAACAACAACAACAACAACAACAACAACAACAACAACAACAACAACAACAACAATAACAATAATAATAATAATAATAATAATAATAATAATTATTATTATTATTATTATTATTATTATTATTATTATTATTATTATTATTATTATTGTATTATACAGTCTTGGATTCTTGCTCCCCAGTCTCAGGCTGTCCACACATGATAAGCAGTCTAAGCTGCACTTGCAACTTGGGTTTAGTGCCAGGAGCACATTTCAACCCCTATTTATCATTATGTAATCAATACAATTTATAGAAGAGGACTGTTCAATTCATGCAAAAAATTACCTAAAACATTAATTATTCACATCTTCTTTGTGAGCCTTAATTTGACCATAGGCATGCTTTGAGACCGCAAATAGTCCAAGCAAACTAGGTCTCAGTTCACATCATATACACTTTGTGCAGCAAAGCCTGACATTCTCAGTGCCGAATGCTGTTTACATATACTCAAATATTTTTGCAGCATTAGAAAATATATAGAAGAAATATTCATAAGTTAATACATGTGGTCCTTAACATGGATGCATCCCAAAGTCTATAAGGTTTAACATTAAAAATCAGAAATGCAATTTGGTCTGCTTATTGCTGTTAGATCAGTGCCCTTTTTTCAAAGTACTAAAAAACTGTTTTTTTTTACAGGCTTCAATCAGCAAAGGATGACACGTCAAGAAGCAAATGCATGAAACTCCTGACCTCAGTTATATACGACAAGGGCATAGTGAGCAAGACAGCATTTACAAGCAGACCAGGGTGTCTTACTGGCATATCAAAATGCAAATTAATATTTTTACAATAAGGCAGGGTGATGTCTGTAACAAACATGCACTTATTAGGCACAGAAAATAACTGTAGATGGCCATGGTTAAATAAACCTATGAGAGAGTGCTGGAAAAGATGGACGCATGGCAAGCTCCTGGTGGGTCGGGGGCACTTTTCAGTACCTGGTCCAAATAATGGGGCAGGCCAGCTGGGGCTTTTGGCAAACATATTTAGGACCTAGTGACAGACCCTCAGCCCCTGAACTAATCCGGTTGCAGGTGATTACATGGAGAAAATTTCAGAAAGAGGCAGAAGAATACACACCCTGTTCCCTTTCCTTATATGGCCCGTACACCACCGTGGAGCCTCTTAGAAAGAGCATATAAAAAGCGTTTATAAAAAGAAATCACATGAATACATTAGTGTGATGTACGTTTCTCATGGCCAATGTCAAGGAAACAACATTATTCCTCAAGTGCTCCTGTCATCATGGCCACATCATTATGTGCCATAAAACCGCCACAAGTATTCATCCGCCAATGTCTCACCTCAGTGCTGAATAGGATTGGAAGCATTAGATGCACATGCTTTTAAGCCTGCTATTTTCTACAGCACACACCCACACAGGGAAATCATCACCTGCCATGTCAATCCATGTTTGTTCAAATTAGGCTGGAGGACTGAAATAATCATTTTTTTTTAGGTTTTATCAGCTGACCTACTTTGGGTTAAAAAGGAATGGAAAATTGTAATGTGATATTACTTTAATTCTGGTTTATTTTGATAGCAGAATGCAGGTGTGCAGATGAATAGAAAATGTGTTTTTCATGCACTAACCTGGCTTCTAGTTTAAGGGGCTATTGTACAAACGAAACAGTAAAACACGGTATAGGATGCCATTACTCTGGGATTTACAGAATTGTGACATTACAAATAATAGATACTATACGAAGCTCGGAATGGTAATTATAAGAAATGAACACAAACTAATGGAGTTAGTATGCCAGAGAAAAAACGTCACCTTAGCCCCATGGGGGGCACTACAACTATTTATTTTCAGTTTACCTAAAATATATTCAAAAGACTAATGACAAAATTATCCTTTTTGTTATCTCCTATTCTCTTTGAGTGGCAGGTACAGCCTGGGACAAAAGGGCTCGTAACATGCTCTAAATCTGTCAGGCCTGATTGCACTGGCCTCATTTGATGTAAACGGCTACAGTGAAATAATAATAAAAAATAAAAAAAAACATTCAGACACCACGCCTAGCTGATGAAGAGATTATTATGTGATAAAAAAAAATTGAATCTATTTGACCTCTAACAGTCATATGGGCTTCTGCTGGATTGTACTGTAACTATTTCCATATAATCAAAATTCCTGTAGGAGAATGCATACAATATATGGGCACGGTAGTAATGTGTAACTTCAGTGCACACAGCTATGCAAAAAATGAGAAATCTATTGAAGACTATGTTACTATTTCTGACACCTGAATGTCAGCAGATTTCTGGGATCAGTTGCCTCCATATATAATAACATCTTCATTTTACAAACACCACATAAATATACAGACTTCATCTTTCCACGTCTCATCTCTTTCCATCAAATGTTGTTCACAGTTATGTTTTAAGTGTCCACATAGCAATCTAAATGAGCACGCAATTATTTTCCACAAAGGAATATTAGTTGGTGAATGAAATAGAAGCAGCATTACATTTGCTAAAAATTTGCCAAATCTGTAGGCCTGTAAACTGGTTGCACATAGTATGGGGACATAATTCATCAGAGATGGTATGCAACACCATCCTCAAATGTGTTCCATTAATAATAAAGAATGTACCCTTCTGTTTACAGATTAGTCATACAATAAGTTTTTTTAAGTATTCCTACACTTAACTATTTTTGCAATAACACAACGGTGCCTCACTGTGATGCACTCACAATAAGGTTAAGGACATAACACAAAGCAAATGAGCACTAGTATTAAACGGTACAACTTATATATATATATATATATATATATAATATGTATTGGAATATGTAAATCCAAAAAGGATTCGACCAAGAATGCAGTTAGGAATAGTTTTGCCCTGAAGGAATTGGAGCAACATTCAATAGGTATGCAGTGATTTGTGTAAAATTGTGTAAAAAAAAAGAAGGATTTATAGGTATTATATTTGCTCATTTTGTTTCATGGGAAATCTAAAATTAAAGTTTAACTTGGAGGCATTCGTTGTCTCTGCGTCTCTCCCTCTCCCTCTCTCTCTCTCTCTCTCTACACCCCCCCGGCCCCCACCTCGATCTCTCCAAGAGCCAAAGGGTCAGTGATTGAATGATGTATTCTGTGAGATGCATCAGCCAGGTGGTGTACAACGCATCTGTTGTGTTAGTTTTCCAGACACAGTCTTACCAGCATCCAATGCAGGACTGGTCTCAGCTGCCGTGTTCCCATTTATGTATCGTCATCTATTGGACATCTATTTGAACATTTTTTTCCACAAAACACAAACTGGTTTAATTGCTACAACCACCACCAGGTTTCCAGACTCCACTGTTTGACAGCCATCCACGATTATATTCTGCTGTAATGCTTAGTTACGCAAGTTTTAAAATGAGATTTGCCACTGCAACATGCATTTCCATCCTGTGGCATTTCTTTCATTGGCAGTAAAATATTCTGTATTTGCCATAATGAAACTTCCTCTTTTTATTATGCGGACATACAAGTTTTTTGCAATATGTGAGCAACATCAGTAACAGAAAAGGAACAAGCAGATAGTCTATTCTATGTATTCAGGTAGCTTAAAGCAATAAAGCAACTGCTATCAATGATTCTAGGCAATTGAGCTTAGATTGAGTTTTGTTCATTTTAAGCTACATACAGTAACATTAAACAAATACACTTTTTAAATGTACTATATTTGGGAAATGCTGGAAAATGGGACAATACATATTGTTTTGAGTATATATGCAGGTACTTTGCAAACACGTACGCATAAAATGTGTACTGTTTTTTTATTTTATTTCTGCATGTTTTGATTAATATGCAATCAGACATATTGGTATATTATTCACAAACCAATCAGTGAAGGTCAACATGTAATTAGCTACAAGTATATTCAAATAATAGGCATTCCTCTATAGTATTGAAAAATTAATTGTTGTAATTGTATCCAATTTTCATATTAAATGCCTGTTTCTCCCATTGCTTCATACACAACTTATCAGACAGGAGAAACAAAGAAAAAAAAAAAGATTTTTCTCATATTTGGGAGGAAAGGGAGAACATTCAACCTTATGAAAGAGCAAAACAAATCTTTGTAGCGACTTTACCTTGTGTGTAATATATTTCCAAATCCTGTGAGTGTGTCATTATGGCTAATCTCAGAGCAATACTTGAATTATAAATTCACAATAAGAGTGTTTTTTATAGCACAAAACTGTTTCTGCATTTCCATCCAGAAGTCATCTCTTTTTGCCTGCAGGTATAACCTATAATATTTCACTTGTCTCCATAACTGGCAACATAATGGTGGAGATGCTCCCTGTTTCGGCTCTGTGTATCTCTAAGCGTGCAGCTGCCACCGCCCTGCAAGCTCGGAGTAATCCTCCATTCTGGCAGAGCAGTGTAGACTAAAATAATGGCCGGCACATTATCTTAGCTAACAACATATTTCCTTGTCAAGGGCAATTTGGCAATAGGCTTGATGTTTGAGGACTCATAATCATTCGAATAGCATCAGCTAAACACCCCATCACAAATGTTCAAGCATGCACAGGCACACACGCACACCCACCCAGAAATTCACTCACGCACATGCACGCACGCCCACCCACACCCACCAACACACCCACACAGACACACACACACACACACACACACACACACAGACAAACAGTGTGCTCTGTGATTGATTAGCACAGTGGCAGTGGTACAATAGCTTGGAGGTGGTGAAATCCTTAAATAGAAGGTTTGAAGGAAGAGCGACGCAAGCCAAGAATTCTGATCAGCTGCAGGAAAACTGTTTTGGACGGTATTCAAGTCCTAACACATATTCCGAAGAAGTTGGGGGGGGGGGGGGGGAAATAAAGATTTTTTATTTTTCTTTCCCTATACACAAACTACCAAACAATATATGTTCGGCAAGTCTGTTTGGAAAGTATGGGAATTTAGTGCTATTTATAGCAATACTGTATTGATTATTAGCACTCTCTTCAATGTGTATGTTTTTAATTAAAAGACATGCTGAGGAAATGTTAATTGCTTACAGATGGGACAATACTAATTCAAGATTGTAGTTGCAGCAATGCGTTTCAATAATGGAAGTGATTAACTTTCTTGCTAAAAGAAAAACAATGTATTTGTTTCAATACCTGGAACCCTTTTCGGACTACATTGGGGATGACAGGCCCAGGCTCTTCGTCGGAGTCTATTTGCTCTCGCATTGTGCGAGATGGCGAGGTACATTCAGTGTTAGTCAGCCTCCACCCCGACAATGTCTCTGATGACCCCTGATGCACCGTCTACCCCTCGCCCTTTTACTCCCCCTTCGGACTGGTTTATTTAGAATTTTTTCTTTTTCAGTGTCTGTCTTCCAATGTGTACCCTGATCTTTTGTGGAGGCAGTGTAGCGTCCGTGATTAAAGTGAGCATCTCTTTTCTGACAACCGCAAATAAAGAACAACAAAGGAAGAAAAAAGGTTCTTACCTTTAAATCTCTGAAAATCCATAAACATACTTTAAAAAACCCAGTTTTAATCAAGACGTACAAAAAAGTGGGCCAACTGGTGTCATATGTTATCCCATTCTTACAGCACACAGCTGTTCAATCCTTTGCTGTGTTCAAGTAAACCCACACATTTATTTAACCTATATGCTGTGATTAAAATCTAGATAATGTAAAAAGAACCACAACGTAACCACACCATGCTCACAAACACAGTGTCTGTACACAAATGCGTTTTTTTTTTTTCCTGAGGCAGATTTAAATTCTTACTAGCTGTTGAATTAAAACAAGGATGTACAAACGCCAGCAGCATGACCACCTATGCTGGAGCCAAAACTTCTAATCCGTCAGGAAACAGTTACGATTTGATATATTCTTTGATTGATACATGCTCCAATTGTAAATATAATTCCACAATCAGAATTTTAGGGGATAATTTGTGAGATACACAGGATTTTTGACCACTGCTAATTCTCTGAGGCAATGTTACTAAAAATTGTAAAATTCACAGGCGGAAGGATGCACATTCACATGCTCACACAACACACTGGAAAGAGCGTGTGTAAATGACGCACAATATACATAAAAAAAAAATATATTCTTACTATTATCCTTGTCTTAGGCTGTTACTCACCACAAAAGAAACAGAAATCTTATATGACGTGAACACAATGCAACGCAAGTTTGACAGCATAATCTACAAGGCACATATAAATATTGGATGGTCTGCATTCACTTTCATAAATCTTTTTTTTTTTTTTTTTTTTTTTTTTTTACATTTTCCAGCAGAATATGTTACCTTTCCGAGTCACACTGAACAGTGACACATTTATTCATGTGACGGGTGGGATCATTTTGTTTTCAAAAAAGAGATTGAACATGTGATATTTCCCCCTTTTTTTAATAATGCAGCAAATCCACCTCCCCAGCACCTTATCACATTATATTGGAACCGAAAAAACCACAACAAATTAAAGACGGCAATATTGTAAAACACGTAACATGAACACAGCCTTGAATATCCAGGAAGAGAAATCGGCCTTATCTGAATAATATCGGGCACAATCTTGACAGATAATGCACATTTCAAAATCTAGCCTGCGCAGTACAATTCCTGGAACGCGCACGGCAACTCATGTGATTTCACATAAAGCTGCTTGGACAAGTGGAAAATCACATCTCCTCTCCCAGTCATTCCCAATCCTCCCCTCAGTCATCCACCATTAGGCTTGCACAGTAGCGAGACCTGTTGGCAGTCTAAGCCGTGCCGCTACCTGGTGAAATGTAACTAAGACAAAGCTCCCTTTATCTGCCCTGCGTCGTCTGCTGTCCTCAGCACACAATTTACTATTCAGTCATTTAACAGATGCTCTTACCCGGACAGAGACATAATAAGTGCATTGGAATGTGGAGGTGGCCTCATATTTTCCACTGTCGCGTTGAACTTTGTCAAACGTGAAGGACGCAGGGCACCGGCGCTGGAGGTCACAAGAGACCTGTCTGAAAAGCAGACTGTAGAGATGACTTACTTTACGACTCCCACTTTGAATATCTCCCCCCTCCCTCCCTCGCTCTGCCTCTTCCCCGCTCTCATTCTAGCTGGATTTCTCATTTCCAATGTTTTTTCTGCACGCTGCATTACATTTTGAAGGTGAGTCCCATAAATACTGAAATTACTTTGGAGGATAAATTACTCAGCAAGGTGGGGTTTTTTTGGACTGATTACCATTACATAGAGTCCATTGCTTCACTCTGCATTAAAAGCATCTATCAGTTGAAATTATTATAGCAAATTTATACATACTGACAAGGCTTACTTTAAGAAAAAATTTAAACAAAGGGGAAAAGAATGATCGGAAAATGTGCAGATTTATTTAATCTCTTTGAAATGTATATATTTTCCTGATTCCATGTCTCGTGTTATAATTCCGTCTCAATTTTTATCTAAAAAAACAGGCCTGGAGAATTAATCTCCTGAAGACTCCTGACAGGGTCATGTCCAGGCCCACTGACATTCTCAGCAGGTCCTCATTTTGTGCCTGCATGCAACTGTGTGTGTGCAGTGTATGGGTGAGTGTGTTCATTTTGTGTCGACACAGTTAGCCTCCAGTATTGCATTTCACAGTTAGTGTATTTCATTTTGCTTTAGCATAATATCATCATCATCTTTTAATTCTAACAGTGGAAGTTCCATTAATGACAAAATTGGATGATTTAACATAATTAAGGTGGCGGGGCTGTTAATTTAACATTTTGTTAATTACTGGATACAATTAACCAGTGAACTCACCGATTTTCTTAATGTTTTCACGAGTAAAAGGCTTTTTCATGACAGAAGCATTATTTTCATCAGGTCAGATTAATGAAACCTCAGATATAGATAATAAATGTCCTCACTTTTTGACCAATGATTGCAGTTTAATGTTGCAATTATCTTGCATAGGCTAATTACCTTAACTGAAGCAGTGGCCGAGCAAGCAACCACTAAGACTATTCTAGCAAGTGTGTCTTCTGAATACAGCACAGACGCATTGAAGATCTTGTTTGCTAAAAACGATTCTCTATCCTCTGCCTTTCTGAACACGAATGCCAAGCACACTCATGTTAAGGTAACCTGAGATTGTCATATGAAAAACCTGCTATTGTGATAAAGTTCCAAAGGGAATTTCCAAAAAATCCTCTTATCATCTTTTTTTTTTTTTTGTTTGCCAAGACTTCCTCCTGCACACACAACATACACAGCCACCAGCAACGCCAACGACACACTCCCTCTCCCACAATCCTTTACTAAGCATGCCAGTAGTGAGCAGTCCTTTTGCCATACAGCGAGTGGAGGGCCAAGCAGCTACTAGAGCAGCGGGGGCACAACCTGTCAGGGAACTCTGCTGCCAAGCCTCAAATAACATTTGGAGGTAGCCTCGACTGAAAGTCACTTTCAAAGTTTATCTTGCCACTGCAAAGACCCGTATCTGGGTGAACTGTGTGCAGAAAGCAGTTCAAGGTTTTTTCCTGAGGCCTTCTCTTTAATAATGGGTTAAATGTGAAGGCAGGGACAGGGTGAAAAGGCGTGATAACAGTATCCCGATTTGGGAATTATTTGTCACAGACAGCTGGAGGAAAAGTCATCGGATCACGTGCCTACAAGTGGATGTATAAAATTCATAGTAATCCATCCATTCGTTAAAATATTCTACTCTCCAAAACAACAACAAAATGATAACAGAATCGTACAGATAGATGTTCCACTCTGCCTCTTTGGTTCATCAAGTGTGCAAATCACTGCTATCGCGAAGCCTTTTTCTTCCTTGTGGCCTAACCCGGAGAATGCAAAGAGCTTTGCTTTGATTTCATTTGTGATTGCAATGGCCAGAAAACCACCACGGAGTCATTAATCAAACTCAGTTGGTAGGAGGTTTGATTGAATTTCATCATTTCTTTCAGTCGGAGAGGTTCTGGGGGTCGATAAGCCTGATATTTGTGAGACAGTGCTAGTCAAATGTAAAAGAGGAGGGGGAACTAAATAATCCTCCACTCTGTGTTTACGTTGTTCAAGAAGGTATAAATTGATAATATGAACCTAGCGTGCAACTGCTCCTGTTCTTAATATTACAAAACAAAAAAATACGAGAGAAAGAGTAATCTGTAAGAGAAGCAATACTTTGGCAATATCACGAGAACCACAGCTGTAAGTACTATGATAGAAATAAACATGTCCAAAATTACATAGTGCTTCACGGATATGTTTTGAATATCAATATATCAACATGCCATGTGAACACAAACACATTTTTTTTTACAATACAGAGTAGCCTTCAACTTCCTTTAAAATACATTCAAGGAGTGTTCCATTTATTTTTCGATTTGCTTTTTCGATGATTTTCTATCATGAGTTATTCTTATTCTAACAGTTTCTCACCTTACAGTCAGCAAGAAGGATGGCGTCACACTTACCTTTCTAAATACAATACCAGGAAAAAAACTCTCTCTAAAAGTATCTTTCGAAACTGATAAGTCCCATTTTTATACGATGTATGCAATTTAACAAAAGGAATCCCTACAAATGTTGTATGTCCTCTTTCTTCCTTTCGGTGTCCTCAAATTGTCCACAATAAGACTCGTGGAAAGACCAAAGTGAAATGATATTAATAGAAACAATCTCCTTGTTCATCTTTAATTTTTCGCCGTCACATCAGAGCAATGTGGCACTCATCACCCTCTTAATTAGCTGTCATATTATGGCCACGAGGAGATCCAAAAAAGATGCTTCCCTTGACGCAGGACAAAATAGAAAGTGGGAAGGGTGGTTTCTAGGATATTTCACAAGTGTTTTCCTATATAGCCTTTTTTCTTTTTTTTTTTTTTTAAGGCCACGGTCCTCTTGGGTGCGAGCTGAATCTATCCTAACTGGAAATGGAAGAGGCGAAAAGGTGAGGCTTCACCAGACACACGATACATCATATGTGACAGATGTCTGCCCATGTCCCAGTGCCAATACTCTGTGCCAAAGATATTGGTTGGTCTTGCAACCAAGCTCAGGCCTATATGTAGAAAAGACTCGCCTGTCTGTATGTTCAAAGCTTTGACAAGAGTAATGTAACTAAACGTGAAACATCAGGGTTTCAGTGGAGTCATCGTGCAACATTCAAGATTAAAAATAGTGAGGATCCATATGTGAATGCTACAAAAGCTATTTTCTGTCCTCAGTCACTTTCAGTTTTCATCTAAGGCCATATTCAGTTTCGATTGAGGCCTAGATAATCATGTTTATACTCTGGTGATGATCAATGAAGTGTCTAAAGGTGTCTATGCCAGAATTTTGCAGTTCATTTTACTGCATATAGTGAAACGACTCGGGGACACTGTGGTAAAATTCTTCCCTATCTTCCTTGAACTTCCTTTCTCAATACCCATATCTGCAGGCTGTTTTCTGAAAGTCACACTTAGAGGAGGTATTGTTATAATTGAATCCATTTCCGTGGCATACAGAACCACCCCCTGTCAGTCAAAGATTGTAATCATCAGTAGGAGACCCCACAGCCGACCGAGATTCTGCGGCCATTTGATTTTTTTTTTTTTACTGTCGACTCAGTACCGCGCTTGTGAAAATACAGACAAATGGCTTCTCGAATTTTGATATTTAACAGCCAAGCTATTAGTCTGAAAAACATCTATGTTGGGCATTGTCCACGTGGCAAAATACTCACATGTGCAAGTTGAAAATATAACGCATTGCAACACTTTATTAAAAACACTGGAATATTCACTAGCCTTAATAAAACACAAGTTAGGATTTTTATTTATTTTTTGCTAAAGACGTAAAGGCTCTTGTGCAGGTGCTGGAATTCACATATCTGTAGAGTCTCTCCATTAGCGGGTTGAGCCCATTTTTTCTGCCTCATTTAAAGTCTGATTGGAGTTTGGGCAGCAGCAGAAGCCAGGCTCTAATTGTCTCTCATAATGAATTAGTGTAATAATTAGCAACAAGACTAACCTTCTTATGGCACAATGCAGGAGTATGCGCCCCTCCACTTTTTGAGGTATTTGTATAATTTGGTAGCTGGGTGAATGTGTGTGGCTACATGTGTATGCGCAAGTTGAAAGTGTTCTTGTGCCGAATGCTTGTGCATCATTTTCTGTGTTCATCAGTAATTGTTGCTAATGAGATGTCTAGTGCTATATGTGCCCGTAGATTTAGCACTTCTACATATACTACCCTGAAGTTCTCTTTTCAGTGCATTTGCCTCCGGTTACTCATCAACACCAATATATGCCATTTCACTATGCAAGAAATACCTTGCTTGTTGTTTGGCATTTAGCGTTGAGCTGCCACACATCAAAGTTACTTCCTTTTTTTAAAGAAATATGTTTCAGTATTCTAAAAGGGTGTATTATTTTATTATCTTTTTTTCTTTATTTGACCCAGTCGACCTGCAATTGGCAAAAACATGATTTTACTAATTACATCTTTTAATTTAAAACCACACTTCTATTACATAGGTATTTCATTTGCTGAATTGAATCAAATGTTTAATGAAACTTATTATTCTGTTTTTTATTTAAGAAGTAAAAAGACTGTCATACTGGAAAGGTGGGTTTAGTGTTCCTGAGAGAACAAACAAATTAGAGAAACTCATTGTCATTTTTGCTTTGCAGACACCAGTACAGATGCATCTGTTTTGTTTTTATCTGATCTGTGCCGTTATATAAATGCATTGGCATGCATGTGCGCTGCGATACTATATCCTTTTTATGTCTTTGTGAAGCGTGTATATTTTGACAGATAGGTGTTGGATCATCTTCTTTCTGTAGATTTTTGGAAAATGGCTTTATGCAGGAGGGGGTACTGGTCCAACTAAATAATTTGCATTATATTGACATATCCTCTGCTAATGGAGGGAGGAATACTATGTAACTGGAAATACTTTGCCACATAAAACACTATTAAAGTCCAACCAAACTAAATTGCAAAGTATTTTGTAGGCAAATATATAACAATTTCACACCTGACTGTACACTTTAAAACTGTGGTAATACAATAACTCGTTCAATGCAGATACTTTGATGTAGTATTATACTCATAGGAATAATTATTTAATAGTAATGCTAATTAACACAAATGCGCGCACCCACGCAATGACACATGCACGCACGCACGCACGCACGCACGCACGCAGGCAGGCACGCACAATATTTTAAATGCAATAATGATGGGGTCAAGACAGAGGCCCTGGTAAATATGTGATCATTACTGGTCTGTGTCTTTAATTAGCTCCTCTCAACCAACACTGCAGAACAATAAGCGCCTATCTGGTGTGATCTAATTAACATTATGACAGTATGAGAGCATATTTCCTCTTTGTCATAATTTTGTTTAATAAGAAAACGAGACGGCCGGCCGGCCAGTTGGGAATATTTATGGCAGTAAATCTGTACACTCCCTTCCAGTTGTCATCTCAGTCCAGTAAAGCAGTTACCAGTGCAACAAACCCAAAAGAGTGTTCTAAGCTGCCGGTTGCTCTGATTTCATGAGAGCATTCATAATTGAAATAAATACATCTTAGCTACTGCATAGGGCCTTACACCCGTTGGAAAAAGAACCTGATTAAATGCTCATTTTTCCCATTTGCTTTTTAGAAATGCTGACTCTGGTTAAATATATTCCCCTTAACTTCGAGATAATACATTAGAATATATAAAGTTGATGTTATCCGCTTTAAACTACTGACATTTTGTCATGTTAAACGTGCCTAAAATGTGTTATATTATCAATATAAAAATTGTATATAATGCATTACATTAAACTTATCAAAGAGATATTAAAGAACTTGGAATCATCGTCAGGTAAAACTAGTCTGTCTTTTGATGGCTGAGCTATTTTATGACCACATGATTTGTGTATTCATCACTTCCCACAGTTTATCATCAAGGTAATAAAGAGATCACTGTTAAGACTACAGTAAGAGCGCGTTGGTTATTACTTGAATTAATGACTTCACAGTGAGGAAGCTTTGCCAAGGCCAACACCAGAGAACAATGCAACCCTTCAGAGCCAGATCCACTGTGGATAATATAATACAAAGATTTAGATGATAAAACCAGCTGTGCTAACAGATGTTCATGTGGAATCCTGTTTCTGGGTTCAGTATAGGGATACCAGAGGGAGTGTCATTGTTTATGTGGATAATTGGTTTATCACCCTGTCCTAGTCCTTGAAGTCTCTGAGTAGTCTTAAAGAGTATGATTATTTCATTCAGCTTGAATATTTATTAATCAATTATTTATAATAATTAGCTCAGAAATTCCAGTGACAGTATGCAGGCCCATAATCTGGTGATTGTTTCCAAATTATGCCGGTGTTGCACTGTTATTTTTAAAAGCAGTTTATTATATTTAACTATAAAGCCACGTTTGAACTTGCACAGTTGTTTTGTTCTCCCTGCGACTTAAACCATTTGTTTATAAAAGCCATTCATACCCCAGGGAATACACTGGGGAGAAAAAGAACAACACAAAAAATAAGTTAAAAATATCAACCACTACGTATTTTATACTATTTCCTTCCAAAATGGTAGGAGCACTGTACTCATGCATGACTTTAAAAAAGGAAATACATAAAATAAGTATATTCATAATAATAATTCACATTTGTATACGCGAAGAATGACTTGAAATCATGTTTCTAGTATGATAACTAATAGAACTGGAGAACCAAATGAATTGATGTGGTTTTACCTTAATCATTGTACATAAAAAATGTTTGCCTCCAGTCTGTAGTGAAATGCACATACTGTTGTACTACTAATCTGCATTTCTAATCTGCTAGATAAGCAGATCAGAGGAAATCAAAATAGATCCATCAGGGCTAAAAGAGTTATGCCTATTCTTTGCATCTGGCAGACAAACATAAGCATACAGACAGAAATCGACGCATTCAGACTGAACCGAGGCTATTCCCAAGGTGTGTTGTTTACTTGAGGTTGGGCTGCAGCAGCTGAGCTTTGTTCATAAAATTACTCGAAAATAACCAATTACCCATCTTTTGCAGTGTATAGGACCATCCGCAAACCCCAGAGGATGCCTCCAGTCCTGACACTGACAGAAGAAGAAATACATGTCACAAAGTCTAAATATAGCTTTTTTTTTTTTTTTTTTTTAATCCTTCCCTTTTTCCTCCGACTTTCAGAGCTCTGTCTGATTTCGTTTGCGTCCCTATGTCTGTCAGCCTCTACATCTGTCAGTCTGTTTTTATGTCCGCATATCTCTCAAATCAAAGGCAAAACATAATGTATGAGCGCCGGCACTAATTGATGGAAGACTTGGGGTATAAGCATACACGCCATGAAGCAACGGTGATATAGACCGATACAACAAAGAAATGTTGCAGCCCTTTGAGGTGAAGATTCAAAATGAAAAGAGAAATTTACGCAGGAATGAACCCTTGGATGTAATTATTGTACTACCTGAATGCTGTTTGATTTGTTTCATTTTGCGTGTGACAAGATGAGACAGTATTTAGCCGTCCACGTGTACTTTTGAGATGGGCCTTGGGGGGTGGATCAAATATATATATATATATTTATATATACACAGACAAAGTTAAGTGTGTGTGGGTATTTGTCTGTTATTGTGAATGTTTTTGAGGGCGCAGGTGTGTCCTAAAGAAAATGAGTGTCTCTGTCCAAAAGTTGTTATTGACATAAATGTGGAAGCCATAAAATGATTGAAACCAAACAGTTTTGTCCGGGCAGACGTGCAAGGTAGCATCGCATTTATTTTGCAGTCTACATCACATGTAGATGTGACGGTCAGCCCTGGAGAGGCAGGTGGGGGAATTTAAGAGAAACATGAGAGACATGGCGCATGTTGAAATTAAGGTGAAAATTGGGACAGAACGCATGAAATGAGGCGGGTGAATTGGACAGGGTGGTGATAGAATTCCACTGGGCAACCTTCTAATTAGTTCTGCTAGCCCGAGGCAGTGACTTGCCATTGGCCTTGTAGCATGCAGAGTTCCTGCAAGGCCCCTAACTGAATGATTGACCGCGCTGGCAACGAAACTGATGATAGCTATCATAAGCATAGCACTTGCGTTTAATTACCCTGGGGTTTACAATGCATGATAAATACCCACATGCATAACGATCAATAACTGGCATTCAAAGTTCGGCATATTAACAGACCTCCTTTCGAGCTTTTTCGATGCGTCAGCCCCGCTCGCACACAGAATGCATGCACTTTGGTCCTTGTCTGCAAATTTGAATCTTCAAGTACGTATCAATCACATTTCCCTATTCATACATCAAGAGCTTTTAGTGTATCGCTGCTGGCCCTCCGAGCGTGTATGTATTTACTCCTAACAGACTGCTTTGTTGAATATGGTGATTGTGTTTCATGAGCCAGTGATCCTTTCATTTCACTTTGGGTAAGAAAACAGAAATGTGACTACAACTAACTTCCTTTATGCCGCTCCTTAATTGGTTGGCGGGGGAAATCAGCCATTGAAATGGTGTCACAATGTGTGCTATCTCAATGAGCAAGTGATGAGGGGAAGTTGTCAGGGGCCGGCACCAGCAGCATCTTTTAAAAGCTGCTGTTTTATTTTTTATTTTTTTGCTACTGGAAGAACTATGCAATTAAATGGATGGCAATAAGAGACAGGGTGAAAGAATATCACGCTTCACCATGCCTACCATCTAATTATCAAAAGATAGTAGTATCGGGGATAATGATATAATGAACATATGGGTATGATGGGAGTTGCAAATTTCATTTTTGTCACCGCACTCTGTTTCTAGTGAATGACAATATCAGAGCAGAGATGAAATAGAAGAATAATATGGCCCTAAATACAATCAGAAAGGCCAGGTGTAGTGTTAGTTGTCCATGTCATAAATCTGACGAAATGTGCGGTAAAAGTATGTTGTATGTTGTATGTTTAATTAGGATGTGAATTTATCCGCCATCACCCCTGCCCTCTCATATAATATGGCCTCATTAGTTCAGATTCTACTCACACTTAACAGTGTTGTTTTCACACGTTACTCTTCCTTCTTCTGTTATTTTGAAACGTCGCGGAAAAAAGGACAGGAAAACTTCAAGGTATTTCATATAGAATTGAGCAGGCCTTGAATTCCTGTTGATAAATTGATAGAGATGTTGACTGTTCTTAGACGGTCAAAAATAGCAAGTTACAGTTGTCCCAATGTAAGACACGTTTTTTTTCTTTATAGTTATTCCTGAAATCCACATTACCACAGAGGTTTGATGAGGCACAACTATATATGTGATGGAAAAGCTGTCAACAATCATTTTTTTATGACAAAACCATTAAAAAAACAAAACAATTATCTGGTGCTTCTGTCTTTGACCAACTAATATTTACTTTTTGGAGCCGCACAGTTCAATATGTTTCATGTAGGTCACATATTGAGGTAAAATGAATAACTGAGCGCAGTCAGTCCATCCAAAAAGATCAAAAAATAAGAAAAGGAAAGAAAAGAACCAAGTCTTATTAATTCCACTGAATACACATAAGACTCCTGATTACCTAATTATAATATTTAACATATTGACGGAGTATAATGGAATTGGGTCTTTCCCCAGTCTCACATTTGGTCCTCATGCAGATGTGCATTGTTCACCACAACCGTTTAACTCAATGAGGGTTTAATTACATTTCAAAATACAAGTGTAAAAGTCATGAACACGCACGCACGCACACGTTTTTTTTATAGGCACATTCCAAATCACTTTCAGCAAGTTCGAAGTTCAGGGTTCTCATATGACTTCACTGAGCATAATTAAGTTGTCGTGACAGCTGTGGTAAACGTGGGAAGGTCTGGACCCCAATTGTCCACTAGTCTCTCACTGGGAAATGTTGATGGTTTTGGACACGGCACTGGATAAAGAGTCGGCGCAGAGAAAACACACTAATCAGCTCTGGCCACATTCTCTAACTTTACTCTCATTAAAGTTGGCAAGTGACATTTAACTACTACACCAGGGACTTTCGCAATGCAAATAAATGGCAACTTCAGCATTAGAATTATAATGGCCTTCTCATTCCACTTTTAATGACCCAATCTAGTTTTCAAAGTCACCCCCACTGGAAAAAAAAGGTAGGCTTGACTGCTCCTACAAGCCTTCTTATTGAATAATAGGGAGCAAACGATGTCAACTAAACGGTGGAGGGATTCTCGACTGAGGAGGAGGCTAAGAGCTCAATCACTTACTCCGACTCCTCCGCTTTTCCATCCTCCAAACTGGCGGTACGCGTGCCCCTTTGGATATTTTCATGCTACATTTCATACGGAGGTCTTTCTAATCCCCAGGCCCACCTAATGAGGAGGTAATGAAAAGTTAATCCACACAGCTCAACTCCACCTAGCCTTTAGCTAATGCTGCTTTTAACTCCAGTTCTCATTAACTTTTTAAAACATGAGCCATTAACAACAGGTTGGCGGACTAACCATCGGCTGGCCTCCAAAGCACTCTGTGCTCCGCTCGCTGGGTCTGAACTTTAAAGCACAATTAGGGGACTGGGAGAAATTCTCGGTATACACTGACCCCCTAATTAGGATACAGTCTGGATTTTACTGGAGCTCAGCTGTCAGCGTATTGATCCCTCCCCAGGTCTCTCCTGCTCACGGAGAGGTCAGGTTGGCCACTAAGCCCAGGAGGTGATGTTCTGACATCTTTTAAATTGAGGCTGAGGATGCACCTGAGCACATTTTAACTTCACAGTTGATCACAAAGTGTTGACTTTAACGTCGTAAATCACGGCCTCTTAAAAAGTGGAATTTCAAACATATTTTCCTACCTGCAGGTTCATTTTATTTACTTTTTCCAAAGCAGCTAAGCAGATTGTCGTGTGTGCACTCCATTTCATTAATTTTGAATGATTTAAGAGAATGATTCAAAATGAATCACAACCAGCACACATCATAAGCTTTAGGGGGAGGGCTAGTTATCTGAAATAGACACCGCCACCTCCCACCTCTCTGAAGAATCCAATGTTGCCTCCAATAAGAACTGCCACTGTTGTCTCCCTCCCTATTTATGACGAGACTGGGTCATAAAACATATCCGACTGAACCAACGATAAATAGTGATTTGATTACAGCCGGTTAATGCAAGGGCAAACAAGTGGGTAAATTTTGAATTCCTGGAGCTCTCGACAGCTCTCAACTGATTACCAATTCATCATTTGTGTGCTATGGTGGCAGAGAGTTATACAGCACTGTCGCTCTGGAGAATGAGAACGAGGTTAATGAATGTGAATCAGGCTAATTCTTCTGTCCTTGCCAGGCCGCAAAACTATGAAATACCCATGCATACACACCTACACACCTAGACACACACACCTACACACCTACACACCCACACACACCCACACACACACACACACACACACAGGTCTGTACTGATGAGATGGCTTGTTGCAAAAAGTAAATGTGCGTAGTGCTCATGGAGAAAGCTGTTTTGTGTCCATGGCAAATGCTTAACCTTACTGTAAATAAGGTTTCTGACTTGGGATTTAGCATTAGCACCCTAAATGATCACAATTTAATGACAAAATCTGCAGGTGAAATGTTCTATAAAAAATGTGATATCTAATGTGTCAGAGGTTGGAATTCAGCGAGGTTCAGTTCCCACCCATCCCCACTCAGGAAAAAAAAATGAAGTCTTCCTTGGGGGGCAGTCGTTTATCTGCTGTCACATTAACAACTACAGTATCCCATTTCCTATTACAGTGTCGACATCCATCTGGATGAGGGGAGATGCTATTTGATGCATTCCCCCTTTATTTAAGACAGATTCACCGACTAATTTATGGACTTGCTTTGTAATTGCACAAGCAGTCTTACACATACAAAATCCACCAATGAGTAATGGCCAGAGTGCACACCCACACCGCTAGTATCAGACAGTAAATTTGACATAGTTAGAAATCATTTTATGGATCTGTGTTTATAGTGACGACTCTTGTGACCGGAGGATCAATTTAATCTCAGTATAAACCTTTACTAATGAGAAACAAACACAAACTCTATAGTTACATTTTATATCAAGTTATTATAAAGGCATTAATTTGATTCATGAATAACTAATTGTAGCCATTAATTATCACAAAATGAAAGTCAATACTTTCTCTGAGAGTGATGATCACAGCTGAGGGACTGTTTGATGCACTGCAATCGTGCAACACCAAACTTTAATGTATCTGAACTTCAACACTTTACTGTATTAAGCATTCATTTTAGTTTATTTGATAATTAAACAACGTAATTCAATTTCAAAAAAACGTCACCCGCAAAAAGAGGCCAACTTCCAAATATCAGAACCAGGTGCAGGGATATAAACATTTCTTCTACCCTTAATTCAAACTCTAAAGGGGTGAGAGCAACCAATTGGCAAGATTTCAAGATTGGCTGAATCTCAATTTCACACTGAAATTAGCCGACTCCAGAGAGACGAAACAGACATGATTCAGCAGAATCTGGCTATTATGATTGGGGAAAGGGGTTGGCCATCAGCCACAAGCCTGACAGCCTCTCGCAATATGCAAACCACATTGATTTGAACTAGGTCACGAATGAGAACTAAAGCAACATATCACTAGGCTGCTTATGGGAACCACAAGCTTGCATTAGTGTATGACGATAGCATAGTGTTGGCAGCGCAGCCTGCATACAGGGTGGGATACAAACCACCGAGGTCTTTAAAGGCTTAGTATCAGCCATAAAAAAATAATAATTATTATTATTTGACATCCATCCGTGTTATGATGCAAGACCAAAGCAGTTACTACATATGCAAGCAAATGATTGCTCTTTAGATTGTTCAGTTTTGGGGCTAAATGATGTCAATGTCATGGGGTCATGAATATTTTCCTAACCGACGGTCAGTACATCAACCATAGCACTGCTGTGTAAACGGACATTACTGGAGAGGCATGATCTCTATGGTTAGTGTGGAGGCTGAGCAGGAGGAATTACCAACGGGCTAATAGAACAGAGTTTGCCTCACTCTCCATGATTAATTAATTATAATTTTCTGCTTGATGGCTCTCTGAGGGCTATGGTACTCTGCTGCTGATGCACTGTCAGCATGTGAAGCTTATTACTGTGCTAACCCGTGTAAACCAAAGAGTAGACTCTCTCGGTTACTTCAAATTACAGAGCCATAATTTCAAAGTGCAAATGTAATTTGCACATTCATTACACTCAATATTAAAACAATTCACATAACATATGCATTTACGGCTACTATAGACATGCTATAGCTATAGATCTTTAATGAGGATAATTCTCTACTTGAGTTCCATTTGATGGTCCTCTTAGTCTTTCCGTATGTAGACTTCATCATTTGCTTTTCATGACTTGACGGTGTCTCTCCGAAGGCAGGGCTTAAGAGTATTCCCACAACTGTGCGCCTACTAGAGCAATTAATTTAGTGAAAATAATTTTGAGTGAGAATAGATAAAACATCGACTGGGATTTAACTTTCAAAACTGTAATTAAGAAAAGCCAAAAAACAATGGCGATTAAAATGTTTTCCTTGCTAAGACCAAGCAGTTGGAGCATATTTGCTTTTGAATAAATAATGACTTTACATTTTGTTGATATGAATAAACAGATTTAGAGACTGACCGTTTTCGCATCATAGCAACTGCTTATCCTTTGATATTTCCCCATATACACAGATAAAGGACTGCGTTTGGACGAAATCGAGGGTGTTTATAGTTTTATGCAATGTTTGTCTGCACACATTTTGTTGCTGCATAGCGGTCAGATCGAAAACCCTCACTGAGCCCTTGGCACATCTAACAGACCAGATGAAATATTGGTCAACTTTCCACAGACCAGATTGAAAGCTGTGCATGCATTCGTTCATGCATCCCCATTGGGAGCATTTTGGCACATGAAAGCCATTCCTCTAACAACCCAATTTGGGTCATTTCACTGGTCCGGTCATTTAAACAAGCTAACAGGCCCACTGAGGTCTTGACAGAAGAGCTTCTCTGTTGCACCAGATATAAAATCATTCCACTAACCAAAGATCAGAAAGCGATCCCTTCTATACCACCAAAACTGATCGTGTATGTTCTTGATGAGATGTGTGGAGAGATTTATTTAGAAAGTGTATTCAAAATTACAATAGTATAGAAATGCCTCCACCACAGGCCTACATTTGGGGGGTTGATTTCTGATATCTAAGGGCTTATCTTACACCTGGCTAAGCTACACAAAGCACAAAATGTGTCTTCGCTAGTTTCAGACTGACACAGGTGACATTTTCCCATCCAGCACCCACATTATCTGAATGACAAATGCACGTTGAGCCCCAATGGGCATAACATTACAGAAATGACATGATGTAAGGCACATTATTGGCACATTGCCATCTTCAGGCAGCGGGAAAACAGTGGGATTGACTTACAAATACCAAGTCTGGTCAATGGCACAGTATAGTATATCACTCATACTCAAATCAATAATAAATAATAATAATGTTTTAGAGGAAACAAGTTGGGTCTTATTTATACATCATATCTGGATGTTCCTAAAAAAGTACATATTTTCATGAGTTGGACCACTTATCATTAAAAAACAATATTTCCTGTTATATAGGTTATTTACAGGATTTGTGTTTCGTATTGGAGATTAATGGGTGCCAAATGTTGTTCAATTTGTTTTATCTGGAAGTGTTTCTATCAACCCAGTATGCCAGAATGTTACAGTGTGTGCATCTTTCTTCCAAAATAGAAGCGGCTCAGTCAAGAGTGACCGTATTTTTAACCCTCTAAACCAGAGGGTGTACTGCTCATTCATGCACGTGCACATGCATGCACTTACTGTATGCATTCGCCACAACAGGTCAAAATAGGTTGGCTTTAATGGCTTTATCTTTAGCGGTCTTCATTTGACCATGCGTCATCATGTCCAACTGACAAGGAACTATTTTTGTGCGTGCAAAGCGCAGCATGTTTGGTCGCATCTACTGCTTACATTTAGAATAAATGGGTTGTGGAGTTCTTTGGAAACAACACAGACACTCTATTTGGCATGAAAGGCAACGGTGGTGTTTTTTGCAAATTGATAACAGTACATATGGTCCAATAACCCCTCTGAAATACTAATTGTATAATTATTTGAAATGGTCAAACATATACGACATGCGATGAGAGAAGGTAAAAGCTAGTATGAAGCTTCCATGAAGCTTCCAGCTTGAGAGCACCAATGAGTGCAATATAATTACCTGCTGAAATAAGCAAAGACTGACAGGGTGAATATGTGGTTGAGATCCACTAAGAGCTCTAGTCTCTCAGGGAAGAGGTAGGCATTTTGCACTGCTTGAGGATACCATGGTATTTTTTTGCATGCACACAGTAGAATCTCTCTAGGACTCCTAATTAACAACTCAACTCAAGTGTTCCTAATTGAAAAATAAGGCCCAGCAAGACATGATTATTTATATATCACTATTCAGAGACCATGATGAAATTCAATGCGCTTAATAGGGGCATATAAATACAATAACAATAGGCCGTAAGGAAGAAATGAAAATATATCTAAATGTCAGTGAAAATATATTTTTTTTTAAATGCACTGAATAGCCATATAGTAATACTTAAACGACACAAAGTAGAGATAAAGTTTGCGAAAGATCATCCTGAACTTCGAAAAAAATGTATCTTTTTACCTTTTAGTATGTCAGCATCTGATATAGGTTCAGTGACAGAACAGAATAAATGTATTTCTTCCACCATTCCAGTGCTTTGGGGGTAATATTGCAAGTAATTAGTTGAATAAGAGTAACATTGGAAACGGATATACATCAAAATGCGTTCAGTCTCGACAGTCAAACAGAAACCCCCAGGCCAATCACATTACTGATTAGAGTGAAAAAAAAAAAAAAAAAAAAAAATCAAGCCTTGATTTTCAAGAGATGACCAGCACAGATAAGTGATTATTGACCGGATGGGTGTTGAACTCTGCATAAAACTAAGGTGATGTCAATTAGCACATAACATAAATGCCTTGCCGTTTTCTGTAAATGTCTGATTTGACTCGGTAGTTAATATGCAGGCACTACGTGCATGCACACTGAGGTGTTGGGGAACTGTCTCTTGTCCTGCATGAAATGATCAGAAAGCGAATGGCAATGTTGGAGGACGACCACTCTACGTACAAAACTGCCCGATTCCAGGGACAATCTGCTGTAAATCCCAATTTCCTATGCCAGAGGTATGCCAATTATAATGTTCCCTACCTGCCACTAAGTTGAGTCTATTTTAAAAGTTGTTGTTGCGAGTTTCGTGTTTCAGATAGCTCATCAAACGCTAGTCATTTCAAGCTCCAACTGTGTAAAATGCCATTCCCAGGCTGGATAACACTGTATGGAGGACAGGTGGCAGCTGGGCCCATAAAAAGCAACACAATGGTGTGGAACAATGATGAAGCCAAGTCATAGACCATTGGGGAATGCCATGGCTCCTATGTCATTGCACAAAGCCACTGGTCCATTCAGCCTTTATGACACCTGGAAGGGCAATCAGCCTTCACTCACCAACACAAGCTGGGCTGAAGAAACAAGTCCTCATAAAAGTACAGATCGCTTCTTTCAACACTCCGTGAGCTATTTGTGCAACCCAAAGCCGATTGGGTTTTAACAAGCTCTGTGCAATATTCTCCCATCAACAGACAGGGGTTTCAAACCTTTTAAAGGCAATCACCCTTTTTGGTGGCAAATATCTCCCAACATAAGGTCATGTTTGGGACAGTTGCTAGCCACAAATGGTAATGTGCCAGTTTGTATAAAGGTCAAGATTTTGAACGGATGAATGAATTAGCACCTCCGTTGTCCTCCTGCAAGCTGTGTGGACAATAACTCTGCCCCCTAACTGTTTTTTAGTTTGTCTAAAAGCCATCTTGCAAGATATCGATAGGATTTTTTGCATGCAGCATTTAATCCAGTGGCTTGAGCTCAATTATCCATGTGATTCAATCCAAGCATTTTTTTTCAAATAAATAACAGAATGTCAGTATCTGCACAACTATTATGACCTGCCCAGCAATTACAAAACAATCTTGCTTTTTTTTTTTTATATAACACAGTAGAAGTTAGATTACTCCGGTACCAGCGCAAAGATCAGAGTGCTTCGCCCAGCTGAAATGCAATAAAGTGGTGTAACTGCCGGCAAACGTGGCCTGTGAAAGTTGAGCGTGCATCCCAGGGGATTCGGCTCATGTCATCCAGTGAACTGTTTACATCCACAGAACTTGAGAAACTCGTATCATCTTACTCGCCCTATCAGGGACCATGCACAACAAACCGCAGTTTGACAATTATCTGAAGCACGAATCGTCAGAGAAACCGGTGGGAAAATTCCAAAGTGCCCAGAAAGTGAAGTCCTTGCAAAGTCCAAGTAAAGGGATGTACTGTTTTTAATGTTAGATTCTAAAATGTGTCACAAAATATGATATTTACTCGGCGGACATGAGCACGCATCAATAGACGGAATACCCATAAGGAAAGACCAAGTAAGGGCACGGCTCCTCATCCATCCTCATTACTCACACTCTCTGTCTGTAGAGACTGAGGTATGACGAAGGCCTATCTTCAGGGAGAGTGCTGTTTTACATCAATGCATCAGTAGCTCCAAATTTCAAGTGGACTGGTCATATCCCCTTTGGCAGAAGGGCGAATAACTCCAAATTACGAGTAATCCTGATTATATGACATACACACTGTCATCTGCCACGTTAGATTTTCTCTACTTCGCCATTTTTTTTACTTTCAAAATCTTAATTCTTTTTATGTTTGTTGTTTTTGACTTTCAAACTGTCTAGCTATTATAGATATATAACGGAGTTAAAGAACCACCAACGACATGAGATTATCTCTTACAATCTTTCAATTTTCATTCTCAATTTTCCTGACGGTGTAGGAGACCAGGTGGATGAACAAGACTAAAATAATAGTTGAAAAAGGCTTCGCTCTTCACTGCGCAAATTATACCGAAATACCCACATTTTAGGATTTGTTTTTAATTGAAGCACTTCATTTTTAATTGCTAAACGCTTTAGTTTTAATAAGCTTCAAATTGTATTTCATCATAGCGCATGTAAGTTAAGATACATATTCATTTATATACAGGTATATATATATATGCAGTATATTATACTCTCTCCTCATACTGCACCTGGTTTGAGGCTTTGAACTGCTTCCCATGTTTTAAATAGCCTAACGTAAAGCACACATTAGACTTATTTTAATTCCACAGTGTTTTAACGGAATATCATTTTATGAAGAGCAGCCCCTAAATGGTAAACACATTTGGTTCTCACATCTGCAATCCCGAGTAGATTGGCACAACAACTATAATATCAACACAGATTACACACCCATTACTCACCATTACCTTCCCCTTAAATAGTTGTATGTTAATCAGGCACTATAGGCCTAATGATTTCTGTCCGCGTACATACACGGGTAGCACACCCAGGCGAAAAATAAAAAAAATCTTGTGCTGAAACACTGGGCAGTTTTGCGTGCGCGAGTGTAGAAGGAATCATTTTACCTTTGGTTTCTTCGTCAGACCCTGTGATTTTTACACAAATAGTCTTTTGAGGCTGTCAGGCTCCTCTGCCGGAGAGTACTGAAAAACACGGCACCCTTAGGGTTCCCAAAATTCAGGGGGCATGCTCTCAATCTACACATTCTACATTAGAGGATAACACTAGTAAACAGCAAAACAAAAAACCCACATGGCAAAGGGCGTGCTTCACACGGTGCTGAGTACGTTTTTCTGTGGCCAGACATATCAAGGGAAATTCTCTCCATAGGTCTATGAGACAAATTAATACGCAGTGTGGCTTGTGCATATGTGCCTTCTGACCAGTGGGGTTTATTTGCCAAAAGAAAAGCCCCAGCCTAAAATGCAAGCTTTCTTTATAATAGGTATATGAACAATGTAACAGGTTACTTTACACACAACTGGCAGCAAAATATATTTTTAAGTCAATGATTGTGTAATGTGAGTAAACTTGCCTGTCCACTTACTCCTGCTGTTGTTATTGAGTTGCACTTACAATAGCGGGGTTCCAAATAAACGTTTTATCACATGTTATTCTCAAATGCAGCAATAAAACAACACTAACACAAAGTATACTGTCACACAAAACAATGTACGTTTGAAGGAACTTCTCTTTGATTCAATTTCAACTCCGTCTCTCATCACACTCACGCAAACAAAGACGTGAGTACAATAAAATGAGCTCGCATGAGATTGCCTTACAGTATACTGACGATGCTTTTATTGATCTTCCCAAAGTGTTTTGCATAATTACAACTGTGGTTAAAGGTTCAAAACCTACTTCATGTTATGGTTTTAGCTATGATGGCTTGCTTTAATCTAAATGTAATAGCTAATGTTTGAGAGCAACTCAACATCCAAGTTCTGGTATAACAACTCCCCTTAACCATTTTAGAAAATGCATTAACCCTGAAAAATAACCTCTACAAGACTTTACAGGAGATGTTTACAAGGGTTAATTGCTAGAGCTGGGCACATACTAATGCAGAAATGCACATTTACTCAAGTTACTGTTTTAGCTGCCTACAAAAAAAACTGAAAAAGAGTGACTGAATGACCCAAAAATATTAGAAATTAACTTTGACTAGATAATACATTTTTGGCATGCACCCAATGCAATGTTTCTTTACATTTTTAAATACAGCACAGGAACACAGCTTTCGCATTCTACTGAGTTTTTGCGCCTGTGGACAAATTGAATGTGACTGTGTTGAGAGATGCACGAGCCATCGGTCAAACTATACGTTAACAATAGAAGTTATTTTCATTCCCGTCAGGCCTGGGTGTAGATGCATTCTTTCTAGTGATCTGAATTTGACACCCCATTTTCAACAATGACAGTATTGTAATTGCCTTAAGAACCTCGTGGCTGCGGTTTTGAATGATATCAAAATACCACCTCCCTCCCCACCCAGCTCCCTCAACCTCGGCATACCGTCTGTTGACAATGAAGTGTTATTACGGACGCCTCTCGTTCACTCAACCATGAGACCTATTCCAAATTGCACCACCACTGTCAGACCCACCCCAGTTGGCTTTTTTTTTTTTCCAGCGTGTCACCAGATGAACAAGGTCTTCTGATTTCACTGTGTAATCAAAGAGACACATATTGAGCGTGTGTAGATGAACATCAATTTCCCCCCTAAAAATCCTTCCATGTTTGATTAGGTTTAAATAAATACCATCCGCCATCTGTGCAACTTGGGATTACTTCAGCTGTCAGAAATGCAATTTTAATAAATACATGATCACGAAAAATGTATGGGCATAAATAATTAGCATTTATAATTCATTCGATTTAATGTGATTATTGCTCGATTTTAGGGCTGAAAGATTTGCTGAGCAACTCAAATTACTTCATTACAAAACAATCATCTATGCAAATGTTTTAGGCTTTGTTTAATCCATTTCGGAATGCAGTGCCCTGGTGCACATTGGGCTAACACTAGGGTCTGACTAGGGTGCAATGGAGACACACAGAGAAAATAGCCATGAGAAAAGCAAATTTACAGATCAAAGTAAAAGCGAAACCATGCCTGGTGTTTGGGAACCAAATAAGCAAACAAGTAGGCAACTGTACAGTGAAAATATCGAATGGGTTTACAAGAGAGCACATCAGTGATATAGTATCACGTCATTGTATCTGAAAACATTCCAAGCATCCAGTCCAAAGAGCAAACCTGACACAGTCTATAATATACCTACCTACTGTATATCAATATCGATTTATGACGAAAATGTTGTGAAGAATATATTTATGTTCATTTTGGCCAGTTGTGATGTTTAATTCATGAAGTGTAAATCGGTGTCGGTCGCAAGTTAAAATTATGTTTAGCCGAAAGAAAGAAAGAAAATGTCGCAGATTTCGCAGTGTCACCCATGGACTGAAGCCCGGACACCTTTGCTGCCGTCCACAGGATAGAATATCAGGAGAAAGCCTGTGGTAGCCCGTGTGCGAATCACAGCAAGTTTGTGCATTGCAGGTACCGCCAGACACTCGGTCATTCACAACCACATCACTAACCGTCGAGTGACCTCCAGATTTATACGACTCTCCTGGCTCCTGCGTGCGCAACCAAAGCTCCTGCCCTCACCAGAATGTTCCTGCTGTTATCAAGCATATCACCCCGACCACCACCTGCCGTGTTCTTTATAGCTGAACAACACATTTTGGAAAATGTCAAGTAAATTAAGTCCGGTTCGTGTCTGAAAACAGCTCATGAAAGGAACACATGCTCTTTCTCTCATTTTAAAAGCAGCATATCTGAATGTATGCATTCTCATTTTTTTGGTTTTCTTTTTTCAAAAATGTAGTTTCAGAAATATTTAGCCGTTCATTTTTACAAAATGGACATTTAACAGATGCACCAAATGGTTATCTGTTTGCACAGATAATGTATGCAGTTCAATAAATAAAATGTTGGATCTTAAGAAGGAAACAAGTAAGATGTCTTTTTTTTTCCCTCTCTCTTTTCTTTTTCACTGTTGCTATGCAATCTGCCAAAAGTATTTCATGCAATTACTCAATCATTCCATGGAACGCCCCGAATCACCTATGAATTGTTGCATACGTATCGTCTCAGGGTTTTCAAGGTTAATATAAAAAAAAATCCTAAAAATGAACTTAACTCGACACCGTCCACTAGAAAATCACCAGGGGGAACGGTCCCCGTTTCTTTACTGGAAGGCTGGCAGTGGCAAATGTAATTAGATTGGGAGAATTCCTCCAGGTGTTTACTGGCAGCTCACAAGGTCAGCACAGCCATGTTTAGGATGCCATTCAGGCGTGAAGAGGAGGAGCCCCGACTTGGTTGACTGGTGGCGTTAGCATTGCCGTCCCCTCGGGCCACTAACACGAGTTCCGCCCTGTTCAAGTTTGACAGCAAATCACAGGAGAGTGTTGTCTGTCTAAACGTATTATGAGGCCCCGGCGTGCGTTATTGAGAGCGGCTTTGCTACATTCTCTCTCATGCGATTTACGATCAATTCCGCGAGATTACAAATGCATCCCGGCGTATACAGCCGACCAAACGGATTAACCTTGGCGACCTGCGCAGCGTGGGACCGTGAAGAACGCCAGTGTCAAAAACGTAAATGGAAAAAGACCTGTTGGAGGAGCGGCAGAAGAGGGGCCCATGTCCGCGAGATGGGGAGGGAGGGGAATCTAAAGTGAATTCTTAAGTAGTTTGTTCGGTTCTGCTTTGCGGCGGATACTCCGGAGAGAGAGGCTTCCCATCTGTCCTGCTCTCACCTTGGCCAGTGTCTGCCAGCCTGGTCTGCTTGTCACATTTGAGTAGTTGCCGTGGGACGAGTCCACTGAGGCCCTGTCACAGACCACAGAGAGCAAAGCCCCATCATCAATCACGCAGATGAGCAACACACACACACACCACAGGAACCTCCCCTCTAATGATGGCCAGAGATCTAAATTCTTTTGACACGGATTTCTATGCAGGCAATGGCCGGGTGATTGTAACCACTTCACAAACAACAGGCGTCTTGATTGCTCATTGGTGACTGCCATGTTGAAAAAGCACCTTGGCAAAGACCTCGCTTGAACAGCAGTGTGCTTTACATTCAGAAGCTAAAGTGAAAATAAACCCAATAGGAATATCTTCTGGCAAGAGACTTGTTAAAACACTAATCCGACGAGGGGATGAATGAGCTACCGCTTGGAATGACCTGGTCCATTCTGGGAACCAGAAAATGTTTCCAAATGCAATTTTTGCTCAGGACTCGAGAAGGCATGCGAGGTCAGAAGCTCAACCAACAGCATGCTTGTTGTTTTCCACAACATTTGGCAGATTGCACGCAGGTCCATTCATTGCCCATTGTTAGCGTGTCTGGTGCAGCACCATTCAGAGGCGTGAAACGACCTGAGCAGCGGTACATGGCAACTGGGTGCTTCTTCATGACTACACATCCACTCGAGGCACCTTGGAGGATTTCTGGCCACACCAACACAATTGGGCCTCTCAACCTCTTGATCGTGCACCCCGCTCTTACACATCACACCCATAATAAAGCTTCAAGTTGAAGTGTTACTGATTTGACTTAGCGGAGGAGTTCCGAGATGCTTTACAGATGGTACTTGGTATTTTCACAGAATGACACTTCCAGAGACGGTTCCGAGTGTGTGTAAGGCGTGCTTTGAGCGATGTATTGTTTCACCAGGTGACTATTTCAAAGGGGCTGGTGACCAAATTCAAATCAAGTAGGTACTCCTTACTCTAGGTACAGTTTGTGAACTTTTTACGGTATCGCGCACATGATACGAAGGATCATGTTTTCTGGTTCATCCTTGAAATAGCTGATATTGAATGCTAACCAGTGTAAATTATGAATATGGAAGATTTCTCTGCCATTATCCAACTCGGGCACAGAGCCTAAATCATTTTTACGCCGCATTTCAGCCAAAATGAAAAAAAAAACTATACAGAGAATAGTTGCCATAACTCATAATACTGCAGAGATTATTAAGCCCTTGAAGCACATTCATTTTTGTTATAAGGCCACACAAATTCCAAAATGTGCCTTATATTTGCGGAAAAAACATTTCCATGTTATACATTCAGTGTTTTTCTATTATAAATGAATTGAGTGAAAGTGTAACTATGGGTCTTATGGTGCTACTTGACGTTGAAGCTATTCACAAAGCCGAAGATCTAAAATGGATTTGCTATCCGAGTTTAACCTACAGGAATAGGAATAAAGCTGTTTTGCTACCATAAATGAAATAAACTCATGAAAAGATGAAAGTAGCTTATAGCATCTCTCCATGTCTGAACTACAGAGCCAGGGATAATAAAATCTCCTCTTCATTCTGGACAGCCAACAATTACAGCCTATGATTGCGGATGAAGAGGATATTACCATGGCCTTCATCAACATGCAACCTTTGCTTAAAGGAGGCTACATTGAATGCTCTTTCAACGACAATGAGGATTCAGAAAAGGCACAATTAACAAGAATATAAGTCTTAATCAATAGAAATATGATTGCATTTAATCTTTATTCCAGTAATGCTCTTAATTGGTTTATCGCTGCCTGTCGGGGTGTCATTTGGATTTGATGCCAAACAGAGCAATCTATGGGATTTGTAAACCATGCCAGCCTCTCAGAGAAAGACATACTATATGCAAGTAAAATGACAGGGTGGCGGCCTCTATCTCACACAATCAGAACACATTATACCCTGAATTCAATTTATTTAAATGACATTTTTTCCATTTTATTTGGAATTTGATTAATTTTGAGTCTGCTCCAAGTTGCCATTACTTTGGCCCTGGAACTAACAAGAGACCAGAGGCCATGAACTAATGTGGCGGGATTCTACCGAGAGACTAATGGAACTCATGCTGTATCACCTGTGAACATGGTGAGATAATTGCCATTTCGGAGACCCAAAGAGCATGTAGTGATAATAAAGTCAAGGGAGCAGGAGCTCTGCCTCTGTCTGGTAATTGAGGAGTGAAATGCCACGTGACTTGGCCACGCATCAGGTAAAGAAACTAAAGGGTTATTCAGAGGTGCCATTATGGGGAAAGTGGGAGCTTGCTTGGTTTAACAGGAGGTCAATTATAATGGAGTCGTGCTCAGCTTGTCACCACAAAGCGCATAATCAAGGGGTACTGCTGGGCTAGCGGCTAATCCATAGCTGTGCACCAAAGCGCACCGGGCTCGGAGCTATGGAGCTATGGCTATTCAACGCGAGCCCACGGTCTGGATCTAAACCAGGAGACCTCCGGGTGTTAACACGGCATGCGTGCGTGCGTGTGTGTGTGTGTGTGTGTGTGTGTGTGGGTGGGTGGGTGGGCAGGTGTGTGTGTGTGTGTGTGGGTGGGTGGGTGGGCAGGTGGGTATGTGTCTTTAAACATGATAATTCATCCAGGAAGACCAACTGTCAGTCAGGGTAGCTTATACACACAGTGTTAGCCTTCAATACAGGTGAGTGTCGGCATAGGATTGTCTTGAAAGCCCACTTTAATCAGCACGCCATCCTCCTGGAAGTAAGTCGGCTTTGACGATATTAACTCCACTCACAAACAGGTCAAGCCTCTCATATGAGGACTTAGGTATTTACAAATTTAATAACGGCAAAGACAGTTTCTCAAAGCAATGGATATGCAGGATCCACTGAGTGTCCAAAGGAATATCAGATGAGAGAGCAGGCTTGGAACAGGCTTTGTGAATAACACATGCAAGGGGAAATGAGAGTAGTAAAATTTCCATAGGCCAGGTGTCTGATTAAATGGGCTGATGGGCTTTAGAATTACAATCAGTTCTAATTCATGAATAGCTTTAACTGAAGCAATGAGCCACATAGAATAATCAAAAGAGATGTTTGTTTTTTTCCCCAGTTGTAAAACAATGATTTTGGAGTGAAACATACTGCAAATTAACACCATGAATACGATTCCATTTCAATTCTGGATAAACTGTGTGGGGTTCTTAACATTTTAAAACAAAAACACTGCAATACATATAGTCGCTATTTCTAAGACAAACAAAGCTACTATTTTACCAAGCAAGATGCATTTTTGAACAGTTGGAGAACATCATATTGTTACCACTGTGCTCTCACATGTCACCTGTTGCTCCTCTCCACTATATGCATGATCTACACAGAGAAATCTCTGATCTGTTTCCATGTTCAATCTCCACCCTGCAGACTGGATTACCACTGTGAGCTTACAGCCAAATCAGAGCAGCACATCTGCCCACACAGGTCCACAGCAAGGTCTAGTACCCGGCAGCACACTGCCAAATTGCCAACTGTGATGCACAACTTTCTGCTTCTTACAGCCTGGTACAGAACTTAAATCAACTCCAGCTGAACAGCTAGATGGTTTACTTGTCATTCTATAAAAAAAAAAAAAAGAAACATGGACTGTCAGCCTAATCACAACATGATGATGCGCATCATGCCTCCAATAAATGCGTACATAGAGGCAGCCTAAATGGGTCAGAATCATGCTGGAGATGAGCCATGAAAAGCTGTAACGGGGAAAGTAAAAAAAAAAAAAAAAATCATACACCCGATACTCCCAGGGACATAAAAAGAAAGCAGAATATAGAGATGGCACTTAGGAGACTTTCTGTGTGTCCCAAAACAAATGAAATTGAGCAACTGCTACATGATATTCCAATCGGGAAAAGTTGTGACAACAAAAAAGCGTCAGACTTTCAAAGTGCTTTGCCCACAACTATGCGCGTGTGTGCTTTTGCCAGCCACATGTGCGTATGCGCGCAGATGTGCCTAAGCTCTTCCAAGTGTGTGTGTGTGTGTGCTGTAAACTGCCCATGGTGATGTCTGAAAAAAACATATGAGCCGGATACAGGCCATGTGGGTTACCAAACATGACTAACACTACCCAGGCATATTACATTATCCGTGGCTGTGTAGCTGGGGGTTTTTGCCCATTAACATTTTATTAGTCATTGTTTTATGCTTGGGTTTTGGCCAAGCACACCACTGTCAGGCCCATTTTGTTGCAAGGCTGTAAACTCGTAGGAAAGTACTGCTGCGGGTGTGTTGTTTCCCCTGCGCTGCTTTGACTCAGACACATCCTGACCTATTTCCTACCATGTCAACAGTATTGATCTTACTGCTCTCCCCAATAAGGAGGATTTCACTCTGTTATGAGGTAGAATTAGATTCTTGTCACACAGACACTGAATTACACTGATTTTTTCCCCCCTGACATAGAAGGCAACCACAAATAGAAACTCCATGTCTCATGTATCGCGAAAAGAAAGCACAAATAATTTGACATGACATGAAATGATAATCAAACCGCCTGTTAAAATATAGTATATCATACGAGCAAGCAACATAAATTCGCAGTGATATCACACTACAGGCCTCGTCTACACTGATTTGTCAAAAGGATTTAATTCGTGCAAATACGTGACATTTTTCCTTTTAAATTTCAAAGATTTTTTTTCTCAGTTTAAAAAAATTCGGGCAGCTTGAGTTCAGCCGATGGGCCACATAACAACAGAGACGTAGTGCCGTGTGCGTGTCATTGTCACTGTCAATGTTATCAACCTTTTTGCTGGAAAAAATTGGATCCTGCTCGGGCTGAATTTATTATTACTTCTTTGGGCTGATGATCGCTCAGTGCAATATAGTTTTTGTTTACCTCCACCACAGATGATTTCTCTGCAATCCAGATCAATTACAAAGAGTAAGGTTGGATTCACTTCACCTCTGTTAATATCCCTCAACCCACGGATCGAGGATCATTGGCTTCTCCATGCCTGACTACAGAACGCTATCAGATTACCTGAGCTATCTCTTGACCAATATGGGGTCTGGGTTTCTCCAAAACCTATAATGAGGAAACCGAGATTGAATTTGGAACTCAGTATGACCGGAAGGATTAGTGTGCAGCCGAAGACTTCCCACACCTCAAAGATGTCAGTTGGATTCCAGCTGAGGGGGTTTTGGAGGTAGGGATGACCTACATTTCTCCTAAACCGTTTGCAACACACAGACTTAGCACATGGGCAATGTCTAATAATGTTGCCGCCTCCAGAAATGCAACTGCAGTACGGAGGATTCTGTCAGCCATAATGAAAGTTCAGTTTCAGTTTGTACTGATCAAATGGCACAACACACAAGCCACAGGGATAGACTTTTACCACCGGCTTATCGTTTGGACTGATTTATGAAATTGATGAACGACCCAAACGATCCTTTCGTTACCGAGGGTAAAATGTCAAGGTCCCCATTTTACGTTCCCAGGATAAGCCTTTTGGATATGTAAAATAGTAGCAGTACAATGCATATACAGGTTTATATATGCAATAGGTAAATCAAAAAATACAACACCCATGGTAGTTCAATGAATATAATTACACACAGTGACAGTCCACGTCAAAGTACGTGGCGCTGAGGTGGCAATTATAACACCAAGGCCATGTGTCGGTCACTGAATAGGTGTGTATGTTCAATGGACTATGCACATTTGCCACACCCACACCCACACCCACACCCACACCCACACCCACACACACACACACACACACACACACAAACACACTCACCCAAAAAACTTAAATCAACAAACAAACTCATTCACTGCCTCTCAATGTGGCCTTGAGCTCTGTCAACCCATGATGGCCCAACATGGTGATAAGAAGAGAAGCGCTGTCCTCTTTCCTTGCGCGGAAAAATAAATGCCAAAAAATTAAAATGAATTCGGATTTTCATAAATAGTCATAGACTATCCCTCATGAACACACACATGCACAAGAGGACCTCCTTTTAGTCAATAAATAATAAGGTTGCCAACGTCGCCTAGCAACCGCATCATCAGTACCAGCGTTGTTTTAACACACTGAACGATGGGCTCAAGTCTTTCAACGCGACGAGTAGTTTTTTTTCTTTTCCGCTCTCTGATTGCTGAAGTAAGACAAATACATGATGAGTGATTTAACGAACGTTACCGGACATACATACATATACCACAATATTTAGTGTTGTGTTCAAGCAATTCAATTTAATGAGTTGATGAGTAAGCCATTTTTAAGTGACAGATTGTTCAATCCTTAATTGTGCTATGTTAGTGCAGCGTGTTGTCATCCTGTACTTAGCATTATTGATGAATAAAGGAGCTGCAAGATTACGACCCATTAATTTGGTGATAGATGTGCTTATCACATTAAATACCTTATTTAATGCAGGATTTTTGCCTCCCCTGCATAATACTCTGCGCATTAGTCTTAGACAAAATGGTCGAACGAGTCATTTTACAGTCGGTTCTCTGTGTTCAAAAAAAAAAAAAAAGACGAGAGTATCACCCCTCCGATTGGTTGTTTTTCCAGTGTGAACAGCAGCATGAAGGTGGACCTTTGGCAATCTCTCAAATCCATTCGGTGCCCTTGAAAAGCAAGAATGGCCCGTTCACACAGCAACTTATCTCCCAAAGTGAAGCTGACGTCTAATCAACACCTGCAACCCTTTCCCTTTGCCGCGTGTCCAAGTGAGACTTCAAGCGCTGTGCCAAGCCACGCACTTCCCCGCGGTGCAGGAGACAGTGGTGGCGGTGGAAGAGGAGAAAGGACGGAGAGATTTCTTATCAAAGCCGCCCAGAACCCAATGTTATTTTTCACCATATGCGTCGCGTAGCTGTTGTTGAAGCCGCGTGTCCCTTAGAATTTTGAGGTGGCTCGTCTTACAGCCCATTCTCCTACAGTGATTGCGGCTCGTACTGTTAGATTACACAGTTTAGGAGTGAAGTTTCTAAAAAAAAAAAAGCTGCCTTTTATATACCTGAGGAAAAAAAAAACAACAAAAAACAACCCACTACAAAAGGTTGTTTCTATGTCTGACATACCATGCGGCAGCTCCCCAACGACCCTCAGTCCGCCTGATTCTCCTCGGCACACTCACCTGCTGATGTGCAAATGTATTGTCGTCTGAGGAGCAAAAATGCCTCTGCCGTCATATCCCGGTGTTCCATTATCTGTGACCCGAGATTTCATCAAACACATCATAATGCTCGGGCCTGGGCTATTAATGCGCTACACCTCCCTCGTCGACAGTCAACAGCGGAGATGAGAACGCTCTTTGTGGAATAGGTCCAACGTTAAGAGGGTGAAAGGAGCTTATCACGCCGGTGCCGCTTTCTTGTAATAATCAATCACAGGTGACTACGAGTGACCTTGCGACGTATTGAATCTGCAGAAATACAATGGGAGGATTTGCATTGCACACGCTCGTGTGATACTGCCAAGGATTTTTCTTCAACACACACCCGGTGCTGCAAACGGACCGAATACGGCGGTGCGGATCTATTTTTTTCTCAGACACAAAACCGAATATCTTCCTGAAATGCATCGCCCCCCTGGCCTTATCTCCCTCCCCGCTCTCTCGGCTGTGATTGTCGATGAGAAGCTTTCGGTGTTGCTGTTCCACCGGTAATAGCATGCAGAACGTGTATCCATCAATCTGTTCAGTTCTCCCTCAGCAGTTCCTTCACCGAAATCCGTTTAGGGCTTTTCTTATGGAGTGGAGTGGAGTGAAGTCCTTCTGGGGCTCCGGCTCTCTAACCTAGTTCTCCCTCTGTGTCTTTTCAATGAATCCGTTCCCACTGGTGAATACATGTGCTCACTACATAGGAAAAAAAAGCAGAGAGGCCAATGATGGGGGAGACTGTGATTAATTAGGGGTGAATATCTATCTGCTCACAATCTTTGCACGCGGGAGGTCTCACAAGTTCTAGCGGCTGTACGTAAGCTAATGAATGCATTTCACCAAATTAAGTTACTGGTACTAGTGCGGTGGTATACACATGACTATATAGAGTATATATCCAGATATAGAGTGCATAATTAATCAAGCTGCGCTCTCCATATACTGTACTTCTGACATTAATGCGCTGTTCGTAGCGGAGAGTGCTTTGCAAAAACCGAAGAGTTTACGTTGACCTCAGGATTCTGATACCACTCTCAACAGATCCGTTTTCATTCCCTCAGAGTTCCTCCCACAGATAAAGGTATGGCTGTAATTGGGAAAAGGTGTTTGTTTTCACTTGCGGGTAGTCACACTACACTTTACATAAGACAAGCATTTTGAAACAGAAGGAGACCGAGCCGGCTGTTAGGGCCTGTTCTTTGTGTGTTGCCATAATTGGTGTTTCAGTGTCTATCATAGCTTTGATCACGCAGCATGCTGAGCGCAATCCCAAACACGCTTCACACGAGATGGTAGAATGCGAGGATTTGATGTTATATTACCATCCAAATGGGTCATTTGAACTCATCCTCACCTCCAAAGTATGTGTACAGAAAGGTACTTACTGCGCTGCTCACATTTGTACAACCTACTCACAGCCTTTATGTAACTTAAATACTCTAATCCTGTCGTTCAAGTGTAGGACCCTTTTTCATTATTATTTATTTCAATCGAGGCGTGTGGCTGAGCTCTTTAAAAATGAATCCTCACAACTTTAGGAGAGATTTCGAATGAATGTCAAGAAGCACAGGGCTCTCGGAACATTCAGAGGAATGATAACTTTAAACTAACACGGCACAAAGAAATAGTAACTAGGCGGTTTACATTGGGTGCATGTTCAGCACGAAGTACTTTTAACTTGTGAATGCAGCGTTGGAAAACAAAATAATGGCATCATATGAAGTGATTATTTTCTTTCGTGAACAGAAAAAACAGCCCAGGTTTAGATTTTTGGCCCCACAAGGTACGACTGTAGGTGAAGGAGCTCATTAAAATAGCCCCAGCACGGAAGTGAAGAAATAACTGTATATGTCTTGCTGCAAAGAAATACTACTTGATCCAATTAAGTGTGATAGCAGCAGTCCAAGGTAGACTGAGTTGTGCGCTGTATCTTAATATCCAGTCTCTCTCTTAAATTTAAGGAGATAAAAAATGATCCCAGTCTATGATCGAAGGATTGTTTTTTTTTCCCCTCTTACAAATTCATCACATCTGAATAAAGCGTAGTCCTTTTTCCAATCTGGACCATTAAATATTTGGAAGTGGTAATGCATGGTTTTGCGCAGAAAAATAAAAACGGAGGAGGTAACACCAATTAATGCACAAAAAAAAACAAGTGTATCTGACTTCAACACGGGTCGAAAGCACATAAACATAGGAATAATGGATGTTTTAACTCACCCTATTATGATTACTAACTGCAAATGATAATGTTTGTGCAAAGTTTGTACATTAGCATTGACATTAGCTGAGGCTATATTCCTGTAAATCAGAGCATGATGAAAGCAGTGCCTGGCGAACAAAAATGAGAAAGGAGCAAAATTGGTTTGTTGCCTTAAAGCATTTGAACTGCAGCCAAATTCATACTCAATATGTCTCAATCCAATTATTGTTCATTCCGACTATTACCCTATTCAGGTTAAGGAATCAGAATCACGCATTCGTTCAAGTACAACAGAAATTGTTCTTGGTGTACATCACACGGTGAAAGACATGAATTGAGAGAAAATAAATGTCAGTGCCCCGAAAAACCCGTTTACAGGGCTCTTATTCATACATTTTGTTTTAAATCTGGTTAATATCCCAAAAATGGCTGACCATGTAACCGTTGTTGTTTCTGGGTTTTGATCCACACAACTATTGTTCACTTTTAGAGGTACAATGACTTGTGCCTTGGGACAGTACCTGTGGATTTGATCAATCGCCCACGCCCCCAGTGCTCCAGCAGCCCCCACTGCTCCCCCTTTCCTTCCCTGTGTGTGAGTTAATGTTCCTCCAGTGTTCCTCCGTGAGCAGCGGGCCCTACATTGCTTGCTGCTTCCTTGCCGCCTCTCCATTAGGCGCCTAACAGAGCGGTGGGCCGCGGCTGCTCTCTCCCTCAATGCCTCCGTCTCCCTGTCGCCCTTCAGGTCTCATCGCCCTCGCAATGGTGGATCCATCCGCCATGATCCCAGGACACATACTGTCCTCCATTACCCATCCTCACAGCCCGCTGCGTTCGGATCCAAGGACCCATGCATGTTGGCGTGAGTGGGAAATGTTGTGTTACTATAGCAGGCCTAACCAAGGACACCGAGCCCTACCGAGGTACTCTACCTCAAAACATACATACGCACACAGAGGAGGCGAGGGTGTGGGGCGGTGGGTTTTTAGGCGAAACATAGTTATACAATCAGCGGCTGAAAGGCAACAATTATAATCAGTGGACTTTCAGCATTGTTGAATGTAGTCTGCCTTAATGTTTAAACATAGAACTTTATCGCCTCAAACACACTCAAAAGGTTTTCAAGTGGCCTTCATTTTTATTATTTTTAATGTTTTTATTCTCTTTAGGGAAGTGGTTTAATTATCCAGATGATTTATTTTAGGTGTTGATGTCATTCAAAATCTGCCAACTCGACAATGTTGCATGCTCACACTTGTGTCTTCAGTGCATAATTGCAAAGAGAGCATTTCTGCACAACTTCATAGAACAATTGTAACAATTGTCACCACAAAAAGGGTCGGAGCGTGTTAATGATACAAAAGCTTTTGATTTTGGAATATTACCTCTGTCATGTTATTGCTTCTTACTCCGTCACTGTTATTTAGTTTTTCGGACAAACCAAGTGAACAACCCATACATATTTCTCTAAACTATGCATTTATAAAAAGGAACCTGGCTTTAACTTTTTAACTAGTATGAGTTTAACTTGCTTTTTGGGAGGTGTTGGGTGCCGTGCAATGAATTCTTATCAACTATACTATATATTAAGTTTAATTAAGCCCTCTAGAAAGTAAGTCCTTAATTCATTTAATGGCCTTCCAACAAGTGACCCTAGCTGCTTCACATCTGTAGTCTCACGCAGGGATATTTTTCACTTTGATAAATGAATCCCCGCATTATGAACAGCAAGGGTATATCTCACTTTTTCACTGTAGCAGGCCGCCACCTCTGTAGTTATTCAAAGGTTGGTAAGGATGGGTACATAACCCCAATGTTTCAGCAAGAATATCATATCACTTAGTGAAGAAAACTTGAAAAGCTGATCGTTCAAGCGTGGCACACTGCTAATTTGATGACGAAACATCAAATCAAAAGCTGGCAGCTGTAATAATGTAAACCTCCATCCTCGCGCTGAGAGGCTGGGACCAGACGGAAACACAAATCGGGAGGCAAGAGTGGCAGAGGGATAAAGGAGGCAGTCGCAGATGAAAACGCGAGAGGCAGATTGGATGGGAGGAAGAACGGAGACAGGTGGGTGTGGCGAAGAGTCACACTACCATGAGGAATAGCCTAATGGCTGGGGATGGGGAGGAGAAGGCCTCAGCGGGTGGGGAGCTGCCTGTGAAATACCAGCTATCAAGAGCCCCAGCAGCGCCGCGCTAATGAAAAACACGATAAGACAGCAGAGCAGGAGTCAAGTGCACGTCCTTTCCACGGGCATCATTTCTGCAAAACCCCCTTTCCCGTCTCTTTCCATTCAAAACTGATGACAAGCAAATCAGCGCACTGTGAAGCCTCGGCTCCGATATGGCAGAGCTGCATATTACATGAACAATCGTCCATCGTCGAAAAAAATTGGGCTCGAAGAGTCCACCGTGGCAAGAACAGGATGTTCCTCCTTGTGAGCCTCAACTTCTTTTACTACATGCATAGAGGCTATAAAGTGCTTCTTGCTTTACGTGTAAGTGGCTGCAATGTTGGTAGAAGATCACAGACATAAAACACAGAGCGAGACTAAGGGAAATCAATACCGGTGATGGAGACCGTTTACGGTTTCATTATTCCAGATTCATGACCTACCCCCGCCCCACGCTGTTGTTGCCCACCCCCCCACGGCTAAAGCTCATTGTCACTCACATTTGCTCATTAAGTGCCAATCACGCAGTACTCCAGGCTATAATTTTTGCCAGCGTCGGTGGCACTGCAGATGTCACATAATGATCCCCTGCCTACTTCTTGCATGATTCAATGTAGCGGCCGTCGACAGAGTTCACCCTCGACAACGAACTGCAGTTTGTCAACGTGTGATCTGCCGCTAAAATTGGTCCACCTCAATTACCACGGTTCGGCGTAGGAGAACGATCCCTTTGCGAAAGTCAACAAACAGGTAAACGGCGCATCGGTTAGGTCTCATTTTGCGAGCTCTGTAAATATGTTTTGGCCTGAAAGAAAATTAATTGTGCTCGCTGGTTGCATTTCATCGGCGCTGAGGCACACCGTAATATGCCCTGAAAAGATATCAGCGTAAACCTACTGCTTTGATGATGTACAATCTCGTTAGAGGCCTGCATCTCATACTGCTCATCACATAAAAGACTCAGGTCTCTAATATGCATTTATTATCCTCTTAAGTGCATGCTGTCAGAGTAAACATATGTTTATTCCCGATATCAGTGGAAGAGGATAGTGAGTAGTGAGTGGTTGTTATTGCTTCCCCTTCATGCAACATTTACAGTATAGAAGACCATCAAAGAGTCAGCCGTAGTAAAATACAGCTATATTTTGATCTGAGGAACTAATCTAGGTTTTTATGCTCCGAGATGCTGACACACTGGGACTTCGGAAGGGATGTGTGCAAGTGCAAGGGAAAGTGGAATGCTATTTAATAGCAGAGTGGAGTTTTTTTTTTTTTTTATATAAAAGCATCTCAAGGTTCCCACGGACAAGAGTGATTTAATATGAAGAGGTGCCACGGCATGGCAGTGAATGAAATGAAAAGTGTCATGTGTCTGCAGCCGTGATCCTGACTTTCATTGACAACTTGTCATAGTTCGGGCATTCAGGAGGCAAATAAATCATTCAAAGTCCAGAGAGGCGCTGACCTGATACGATTCGCGCTTGTGTTCCAACACGTTAAAAACACAAAGCCACAGAGTGACAGCCACGTGAACAAGCGGCGAGCACAAGCGCCACCGGGCCAGGCTGAACTTAGTGAACTAATTTCCATGGGAACAGTCAAACACAGAATATGCAAATGTTATCAACAATCCCCCACCATCGCTAACCCCACCCACATAAGATGTGCCGGAACGGATTTTTGGAGAGGCAATTTTTCCGAGGTAGTGATAATGATTTAATGCACCCACAGTGCAACGTTCAAACTAACAATCTTCCCGTTGTCTGCTGCTCTTTTCAAATTCCAAGCGACAGCTGTAAAACACATCTGTCCTGTTGACTCCAAGGACAAATGACCTTGTTTTTCGTCAAAACACCAACCCGTCATTCCGTGTCCTCATTTTCTTTGAATTCCCACATTCATTCATCTCCCATTCCACATTTATGGCCTGATCTTTTTTTTTTTTTTTTTTTAATATGACTGCATTTGGGTAGTAAGTCCAACCAAAACAACTACTGAGAACATTGACCTCTGCTGATGAGTCATTTTGTTTTCTGTCCTGTTGACTCCAAGGACAAATGACCTTGTTTTTCGTCAAAACACCAACCCCTCATTCCGTGTCCTCATTTTCTTTGAATTCCCACATTCATTCATCTCCCATTCCACATTTATGGCCTGATCTCTTTTTTTTTTTTTTTTAAATATGACTGCATTTGGGTAGTAAGTCCAACCAAAACAACTACTGAGAACATTGACCTCTGCTGATGAGTCATTTTGTTTCTGACATTTGACGAAAAAAAAATAAAAAAATAAAGCAAACTAAAGAAATCTCCGACACCATTAAAATTGACCTCACGCTGACAAAGGCCATCAGCCTTAAGTTTGAAAATGAAGCAAGTTGTTTTTAAGACAAAAGTTACAAACGAAAATCATTCATGGTTGTAAATGTTATTATTACCAAACCCGATGCAAAGACTCAATAAAACGGCTGTCTTAAGTACGGTTTAATTCACAATGCCCACACAGCCGATGATTTAAGCCAAGAGTGGCACTAAATTGAAGCTCATTAAGAAGTTAATAGTCTTACTGAGTGCTTTACCAAAGAAAAAAAATGCTATCGGTCTTCACTCTCTCTGACAAAACAACCTCATTAAACGGCAACGCTTGTGTGACATAGAGCAACCATTCCGTATTGAAAACTTAGTTCCACAAACATTGGGAGAGTCCTTAAACAAGACTTATTCTCCTTCTTTTTCGGCTGCAGATCTTACCACGATCGGCTGTGTGCATGCAGAGAAATCGCACACTTGAGCACCCAAGCCTTTTTTTGACAGAACGACATTTACATCCGGCTTCACTTCAACCGCCGCACCCCTTTGTTCTATTGATGGGGGGGGGGGGCATTGCCTCAGCCTTAGCCCATGCTGCCAAGCACAATTTATCATGCATAAAGCTCCCCTATTTCATTCCCATATTTTATAATCAGAGTAACTGGCAGGGTAGAATTTTTCTGATATATAGAACCAAAAATAATGCGGGTAAATCATCTTCTCTGATCAATGCAGCTTTTTCAGTCCACCAAATGCTCGGCCACTTTTAAGTGCTTGAATCGTTTGTCAATTAGGAAAAACATATTTCAAATGTAAGATGCCTTCTGCAAGAATTTCACACAGCTTTTGAGGTGCATAGCTTCCGAAAAACATAATCACTGCTTGATATTCAAAGAATCAATAACACACCCACCCACGCACGCACGCACGCACGCACGCACGCACGCACGCACGCACGCACGCACACACACATCAGCAACGTGCCATACGGCAGGTTGGGCATTTAATCCTAATTTCAACCCGTCCACCTGCATGCCTGAGCACAAATCCCGATTCAGCGGCCCAATGCAATGTTTTTCCAGTCTTTAGCCATCCTGTGTCGGTGAGCCTGTGTCCACCGCGGCCTCAGGTTTCTGTGCTTGGCCGACAGGAGTAGAACCTGGCATGCTTGTTTTGTTTTGTGCGAACAGTGTAAAGAGCGGTTATCAGAGTTACCGCGGCCAGCCAATCCGCTCATTCTCTTCTGACCTCTCTTGTCAACAAAGCGGTTCCATCAGCAAAACTGCCGCTCAGTGGATGTTTTTTTTTTGTTTTGTTTTGTTTATCCTCACTGTACCGAGTTAAGTTCAGAGACTGTTGTGCTGTGCAAATAGCAGATCAGCAGTTTCACAAATACTACAGAACCCACCCCAGCACATCTCACATTCAAACTCGGATTTTGAATCACATTATGACGTCGGATGTGAACATTAACTCCTGAATTGTCTCCGCCTAACATTATGCACTGCAATGCTGCCCGTGATTGGCTGATAATTGCGTGGATCCTCCAGGTGTGAGGTGTTCATTAAAAAAAAAAAAAAAAAAAAAACAGTGCGTGACTAAGCAAGGTAAATGTTTACCAATGCAGACCTAACCTGAGGCAAAGCAATAATATATGAAAGGCTGAAACACAACAGTAATTTCCTGCTAGTTACAAAACTACCATTTTTAGGGGTTTCTGCTCAAGAGGCTGTCCAATGTGAAGAGTTGCTCAAAGTGACTCACTGCACTTAAAAAAAAGAAAAAAAAAAATCAGATCCATTTCCATCTGGATCTGATTTAAAATGTAAACACACATTGTTGCACCAGAGAAAATCGCAGCAATGTTGCAACTCCTGACGTGTCAACAGGCATCTTCTAATCCCTGAGCTACACTCGGCTTTTTTTTTTTTCCCCTGGAGTTCTTTTTTTTTTTTTTTGCTTTCATTCCCAGCCGTTCTCGGGGCTCTTCTCTCCTTTTTCCCCACTCAGAAAGATTTGAAAATATTTTTGATCTATGTCGTGCAGACTAATAAATAAATAAAAGCCATAAATGGGGGGTGTATCTCCTATTTTTTACTCCTCTGGGATCTGGCCCAACCTCAAGGCTGTTTTTTGGTGATTAGGGTCCTCGGTGTTCTCAGCTGAATGGCTCTTTTATCAAACCACCATGGCTTTTTTCTTCCGTTCCTCCCAGCTCAGCGTGAGAGGATGCAGCCCCTCTAAACGCCAACCTCCCCATGCTACACTTCTCCCCCTATCCTCGCCTCGTTTTTTTTCCCTCCTGGAGAGAATGCTATCCAGCCGGTGTGGGTACAGATGACCCGGTATCATCGGCCTAACAAAAAAAAAGACAATAATGGATTTACTCCCCTACGCGTCTCCGGAGACGGCCACCAACTCCGTTTCTTTACATTGACATACGACTATTTCAGTTCTTCTCACTTACACCGACGGGGCCTATAATAAATGCCGAGGCATGACTGATCATGTATGTGGACGGAGACTATGATGAGACGCACGCTGAGACCAAAGGCGGTGACAGCCTCACAGGCCATCCGAGGCAGTTACTATACGTGTTGCTGACAAGAAAGAAGACAAAGGGGGTTTACGTTGTGCATATGCCCTTGGACGGAAATGGTGAATCATTAGGTTTGAAACAGCCGTTCACTGCATATCTTGTGTGTGCATGCCTGTCCTGTTAAATAAGACGGCCACAGAGACCACACAATATGTATACATAGAAACACAGCAGAGGAGGTGTGTGCATATTTAAACACATAGTCCAGAAAATTGTCCTATTAATATGCATTGCTAATAATGTGATCTCTCAGATGAGGAATGTGCTCATTAGATGGCAATTATTAATGCAGTCTCATCTGTGTACTGAAATGCATTTTGGCAAAACGCTGTAAACACTGAAGATGGCAATTTCAGCCAATAAGCAGCTCAACATCTCCGTGTGAAAATATATCCTCTTTATGAGTGCTATGAATTATGGATGAAATGGAGGTTCTATTTGATGAGGGAATGTTAGGAATCTATATTTATGTTAAATACCATAGCCAGTGTACAGAACTCATGCAATGGCGCATACTCTAGCTTGTTTTCCAGGACCTGTTGATTAAAAAGTAATCCAAAAACGGGCCTATTTTAAGGACCAATAAATTAGCATTCCATTTTCCTTTTAGACTTGCGAACAGCTTGAAGAGGAAGATAATTAAGAGTTCCATTTTGCCCTCCTATTTTTGGCTCACCCCACACTTAATTGTGGCTAATTAGGCAGTGATGTGAATATTGACAGGTGGTGAGGTGACGCACCTTATCAAGGGGCATCAGAACAGCCACTCATCACAACTGTGAACATATACACACACGTTTCTTCAGTACAATAAACCTAAACGTGAACTTTTCTTGCCTTCATTTGTCATGAAGTGAACGTTGTTTGCACAATGTAATGGCTGTAGATTTGTGACGGCATCCGTGTCAGTTCCCTATGGGACTTGCTTTCACTTTGCAATTCTGTCTGCCACCGGGTACCATTAACAGCACAAAGGAAGTGCTTCTGTTTGGCCATGGCGCAATCCTGTCTGTGCAACAGCAGAACCAACAGTAATATTACTTTAATGGGGATGATGGTAAAACGTCAGTTGGTATCTTTAACATCCCTGCTGGAGGCACAGCAGACCTCATCATAACACCCAACAACTCATTTTGTGGTTTGGTAAATTCTCAAAACAAATGTTGACAAATCAGAAAATAGAGCTTGATTTAAAGCAACATCATGCAACTAATTTACCTGAAAATGAAAAACACGTTTTAAAAAAAGAATGTTACATTTCTCCATTGAGTGGCAAATGATTTGATGGGTAGTGTCTAAGTCTTGCATATTAATCGGTCTTATTTTCTTTTCTTCTATTGATAAATAATCCCACTTCTTGTAATATTGACATTAATTAGCATCAAGAGAATGTTGGTTACTTGCCGATTGCATTTAAAGTAGAACAACTGCAATTTTTAAGGGGTCATTGCAATTACAAATATTTTTGTGTGACAAGAGGAGACAACATATAGGTCAACCGTCATTAACATAGATAGCTCACATTAGCTGGGAGGGATAACTTGGCTTGTTTGCTTTATTTCAAGGGCAACGCTGTCATCGTGAATTCCAAACCCAACAGTGCCGGTTCCATAATTTTTCTTCATGGAAAACATGTTTTACTGTGCATTCATCATGTCGAGCCACCTCATTTTATTTATCAGACAACATTCTTGGTTGGGTACAGCATCAATATGGGGAAAACAAATGGTTTACGTGTTCATTCTGGGTATCAGAATGTAAATACAGATACAGAACACGATACTAGTGGTGCCTCATCTAATTTCCTATACGTCATCATCAGGCCAGAACATGTATACATATAATGTATGCGGAAGAGTATATATACACATTACACATAGTACATTATAATGTTCTATTATTGCAGATGATGTGGCCTGCTGTCATATATCATGTTTGTAATCAACACATGTGGACATCTGATTGCCAGTGGATGACGGTAGCCAAGAAAAGCGGTGGATAACGCAGGGTCATTTAAACCGATAGCCTGGGGTGCTATCTGTTGTTAATCACCTTCAGGGGACCCTCAATTGTCATGAAAATGCTATATTTGTCATATTTCTCTCCACACGCACTGGTCCTGTAGACCTACAACAAACCAACTTTTTTTTTAAATGACTACTTGACATACACGGTGGATTGTTACAGCACTCGAGCTGATTTCCCATGCCACTGTTGTGTGTGCAAAATCTGATGCTTAGACCAGCCTGCTTGGCACATGAGAAATGGTTTTGATCCAACCGTTAGAAGTGAAAGTGGGCTTGAAATGAAGCCTCATACAACCATTTTCCTGTAGCGTCATATTGTAGTAACACGTATGGCATCGTCAGGGACTTTTTTTTGTTCTCTCTTTTAAATAAACCATAAAAAACGAATCTGTTGACATTGCACATGCACAGCAAATGTATAATTAAAATAATTTGAAAATTGCAAGCAATAAGAAACAGGTTAACATAAGCCAGCACACTGCCTAGTCTAGTCCGAGTCTAGGGTATTGACCCCTTGGGTCAGGAAACGGTACAAATTTTCCAAAAGCAGAACCTTAATATCACTAATCTGATTTCTTCACCCAAGTGACCAACCTGCTACAGCACAAATTGTCTATAGGGCCACATGTCTGTAGCATCGATGCCCTTTTCCTGACTTCAGGTCATTATCGATCGCAAGCAAGTCATCCCCTCATCTAATTTCTAATCCTCAGTGTTGAGAGGGTAACTTCAAAAATGCATCCCACTACAGATTGCACAATGCAAGTCCTTCCACGTAATGTTTCACGCACACTCGCGCACACACAATGCATTACTTACTTACTTGTACAACATAGTTTGACAAAATGGTGAATGACACAAAAAGCAAAGTATGCAGTTGCACTTCTGTTATTTTCTTTTCACATTTTTGCTTTGCAATAGATCATTTTGACAACAAGTTAGCACCAGAAGAGGCTGTTATCCTCTGTGGTACGATACGACCCCATACCAACAGATTGTAGTTGTTGACATTGCCTGAAGCAAATAAAATATTAAATAAAAATATGACATTTGCAAAAAGAAACAGTACATTTTTTTTGCACCAAATGCACTGGTTTAGCTAACATGGTTGTTAGCTAAACCCGCTTAGCAAGCGCACTTTTAACAGACTGATAGGCGGTGAGCCAACAATTCAGCTCAGTGGGAAGTTTGCAAGAGTTCAACTCATCACAAACTACTTTAATATTGAAGTTTAAGTGGGTAACGCAAACTTAAGACAGTCACCTCTGGTGGCAGCAATGATTCTTAGTGTCCCTGCAGCTGGTGCAGGTGCGCCAGTGTAATGGTGCCCCACCTGGGACACGAGGACTCTGTGCTACCTCCTCTATATGACATCCAGCATCGGGTCTGGGAGTCTAGTCATGACCTTTTGCAGCAGTAAATTCACGTGGGGAGCTGTCAGGGAATAGATTTTTTGCCTCCAACATAAATCATTTGTGTTATTAAAACCTTAGCTGAGGAAAAAAAAAAAAAAAGCTCAATCCATCTGATAAATCTTTTCATGGAGGAGTGTTGACAAATAAATAAGGACTGGAATTTTAGCTGTTCTATCCCACCACTCCTAGAACCTCATCTGTTGTTCAGGGTCAATCTCCTCTCTGACCTCAACTCCTCTCCCTGTTGTGCTCCCACCTCTTCTCTTTCTCCCTGTCTTCTGACCTCTCCTGGCACTCTGTCCTTCTCCTACTTCAGATGAGGTGGATTCCTGCAATACAGCCACAGACAGAAATGTTGTTGTCAATGTTCGAAATAAGCAAACACAACGCAGCGCTACAAACTTGTTATGCCGATCTAACGTAAGCTGTAGTGATCCGTCTCACAACTGCGAGAAAAGAAAGAATCAACAACAAACAGCATAGTTTACATTCTTGAACGAGACACTGCATGCTGTTAGGCGAGTCTTAAATGGTTTCTCATGTGTCATGGGAGACTAGTGTGTTCTAGTGCCACACAGGAGTAACAAAACAGTTCCATTTTTAAAAGTGGGACAAAAGGTGCAAAGCAGACATTGTGTTCTGCATCCAGCTCAGCTCCTCTGTTTACTTGCCTATAATTACCAGCCAGGCCCTGCGGCCTGTTGATTTCTCTGCGCTTGGAGTGCCACGAGCACATTTCATGCAATTTTACTCCTGAATAATTTCTAATTGATTGGGAATGAGGGGCAGCGCAGGTTGATGCATTGTAAAAATATGGAATACTTTTAGGCAACAAATTTATGGGCTTCTCCGACGGGGAGTAAATGTCCACCATATTTCATTTTGTCAATTCAATTCATGCCAGTAGCGGTGCAGTTGTGCACCGCCAATCGGCGAGGAGGTTAGCGCAACGCTGGCGCTATCTGTCACTTAAGACCCGGGCTGAAAACGGGAGGAGGGAGGAGGGAGAAGCAAGGGATCAGTATTTACCCACCTGGCCAATTAGAAGACAAGGAAACCTACAAGATGGAGTCTGCCTCCAGGAGCAGGTACTAGTCGCTGTTATGGCACTCAGCAGTTGCTAGGCAACACCATCTATCTGTTATTGAGCAAACTTGTTGTGGGTATGGCTATTATAAATCACTGGTAATCTCTGCACTTCAGATAAGGTGGTGCACTGTTGTTAGAAAAAGAAGAAGAAGAGAAGGTGAGCTTTGATTTTCACACGATCGAAATTGATCATACTCAGAATAAGATCAAGTCATGTATTTCCAATCAGAGGAAACGTGATAATATGAGGCTTTCTACATAAAAGGGAAAGCTCGAGGAAAAAGGCACATTTTAAAGGGAGCACGGATTTATCTGCAGCTTTTAAATTGTCCAATGCTCCCGATTTAAGAGATTAATCTCACATGAAATACCAGGTAACAGAGCAAGTGCCGGGGTTTTCTAAAGGAAAGATGAGCTATGGTTTTGAGCTAAGGATTTGATATATGCACCACTTGGCACGGGATGCGGCGTAAGCAGAAATGATGAGAGCATTGACACGTTGGTATACATCACAGGGAAGGTTGGAACAGCCCAGGGAATCCATTTCGATTTAAATACCTACAAATATTCAGCATGATGAAAAAGAAAATTGTGTTGCCTAGTATTTAGTTGTTTTTTTTATGTTTCATTCATTCCTTAGAGGATTTATATTAAACTAGCAGTATAATGTAAGAGGTAGGTCTTTATTTGCCAATTATGAATATTTCTATATAAATTATTATCACCATCTGAAGATTACCATGGAAACAGAAGAGAAAATGTAAAACCATTGAATGACTAAATCTCTCAGGTTAAGCCTGTTGGCATGAGCCATCTTCAATGTTGTCATTTTATCATGTTTATTTTAGACATGATAGGGTCCCAGCTTTCAAATTCAAGCCCAGTCGAACAAAACATAAATGTGATGGCAAACACACAGAATTTAATGATGTCCCTGCAAGGCTGTGAGGCTGCTGACAATGCGCCTTTGCCCGCAGAAATAAATACAATTATTGGAGACCTACTGTATATTACCATGACTTAAAATGCTGGATTTATGCACAAAATGTAATATCGGAGTTGGGTTGCCTGATGCATCTAGAGCTAGAGAAAGAGACCGACATGAAGGCAACTAGCCAAAGCATGTCTATTAGTACCACATTTTCCCCAGATGCCCGGCATGAAAGGTACACTCACTAACCAGTGATTTCTCGCCGTATGTGTAATTATTGAATTAAATATTATATCAACCCGAAGCTGCTCGGTTCAAAGGAAGTTTGGTATCATGGCCTGAAGCCCCGACTCGCACACCAACATCTCTCCCCCTTTTCTCCCTCCCTCCCTCCCTCCCTCTCTTTCCCTCCCTCCCTCCCTCCATCCATCTCTCGTTCTCGTTCTCGCTCAGTCGCGAGTCCAGCAGTGCCAGTTTTGCCCCGGGCAGACTGATCACAGGAAGGAGCAACATTTTTGAATTCCGGGGAGGCTTGAGTCACAGTCCCAGCATCAGGCTTTATGTGTAACAAAGCATTGCTGCTTTTTCCACTACTGCACACCGCAATGATTCAAATAGAATGTTAATGGCCTGCTCTGCTAAAACTCTATCTTTGCCATTTCCTATTTGTCTCCTGCCTGATAATGCGCAATGTGATCACTTCGGTATATGCTTACTCGTTTCATGCCAGGTAACACGAGTGGTCCGGTTTGCTGGAATTTATTTAAAATCCAGGTATATTACTGTGCCTTTTGGCTTTTGACCCATTAATGCAGAGAGCAACACCTATTGCCAGGCACCATGTTCAGAGAGTGAAAAAAAACAAGGGTGTTCTATTCTTATTTCAGGTTGTTCACATTTGTTTGTGATCGATTATTAAAGCAAAAGCTTTGACTGGGAAAGATTCGTTATTTTGTATAAATGAAAGTTTAATTTTCATAAATTTAGGATGAAATAACAGTCAATTTCCTAAAATATGTGAAATACCAGTGCTACCTCTTAAACGATTTAGATTAGCCATATCCTTGACCCTTACGACTGCACATTATGGTGCCAATATTATTTAAATTATAGACAAAAACTTCAGTGATAACCTTTAGAAACTGAAAGAAATGACAACTCTGGGATTATGCAGGTATTGACATTCTCAACCAGCAGCCTAGCGTGGCTGAGTTGTAATACCTGGAGGAGCTCACCTATTTATATTCATAGTCGTTCCCATACAGGAGGGGGCAGTGCAGTGAACCTCTCCGACTTCAGCCAGCGGAGGGATTCAGAGAGAGAACAGTGGATGGATAAAAGTGAAAGTTTAAACCCAGGGCTTATTCACACAGATACCGTAATCCAAACACAATCTCCTTCTACTATTCTTCACAGGCAACTTAAGGACACGACCCCCTGGTTGTACTTTGGGTCACACAGTCTGCACCCGTGGATGTGTTAAATGAGCGACTTGATCAATAGATGAAAGTCCATTCCACAGTGTACAACACTGAGACCAGTCTCAATGTGCCGGGGGAAGTATGACTGACTGAAATGACACCATGGGAAATCAAAGACATGCGAAGGTTGATTCACTCGCTTTATGCCTGCTCGTTTGCAATGTTATTTAAATGCAAAGTTTCGGGGGAGTCTTGCAAATTACTCTCCCGTGGGTTATGCAAATTGTTTTTCACGTTGCATCAAAAATACATTCCCTGTCCTCTACCTTCTCACCAGCGCAGGCGCGCGACACGTACCCAATGGGGTCAGATTTCACACAACGTTGCTCCTCTAAACTGCCCCCATAACCAAGACACGTACACTAATACTCCTACATTCCTGACAGGAACCAGCGGGAGCCAACGTATCGAACATTTTCTAAGGCGACGCGCACAAGAAAAAGTTAATTGAAAGCCGTTTAATCACAGATACAAACAAATTAACCTTTAAATACCAGTAGGGGCTTTTTAAGTGCTCGTACACCTATTAGAGCGCTGGTCTCTCGCTGTCTCATACTCAATCAACCCCCCGCCCCAAATACCCCGTTGCATTCGGCTGGGGCAGAGAAGCGCGGTGAGTCTGTATGTGGGACATCGCAGAGCTCATTAATGTGACTGTGCAATCAAATCAGGTCAGATGGATGCATTGGTGCCTAGAGAAAGGATGCGATAGCCAGCTCAGACATGCCTTATAATAAGTTAATTAGACATTCACTTAATGGTCCTGCAGCCGTGCTATCACTTGATAGCGCCTCGATAGGGTTTGGGTGTTGAAAATCGAGTGCCACAGACTGGTGTCTTATCAGTACAGTGAAGTTATAGGAAACTCCTCATTACGATTAGAAACGGCACTCTTCCTGAGTTGGAATTTGACCATCTGAGGATGGAAATACAACAGTCACAAATGACCCAATTTTCCACCAATTTGGCAAACATTGAGATGCGAATACACATTTTGGGTGGGAGGATTTATTCAACTTGTACTATGAAGCCCATTTGTGCTGAACTTTGAGAAGACACGTGTTTCTTAGGCGTAATTTTGCTTATTTGTTTAGTATCTCGGGATGACTGCATGCAATTATAAGATGTTTAAAGTACCCGTATTTTTCTCGATGCAGTTAGATGTACTGGAATGTATAACTTTCTTCTGTCTAGGTGCATTTGCAGTGTGACAAAAGTCCAGGTTGTGCCTTGAGCTTCTCACCCAGTACATGGCTCGACAATAACAAGAATACATGGATACAGAAAATGGATGGATGGATACAGAAGAGTAGCATTTGTCAGTCTCCAGCTCTCTTTCCTTCTAACCGTTCCTGGTAATATCATTCTCTTAACGCCTTTACTGTCTCATGGGTCCTAAACTCTGAGACCGGCAGTTGACTGGGGGCCGACCCCTATCTCCGAGCTTTAGTTTCAGTCGTCTGCCCTATCCCTCATGACCGGTGTCTCGTGGGAAATCTCAGACAAACTGGTGTTCATGGTATTGCAAGAAATCAAGGGTAACAAGATACATTTGACGAAATAAGACCTGATGGCTCGGTCATAAAAATAGCCATTATGTATGTAATTCATTGAGTATTACATTATTAATACTCCCCAACCTTTGTATTTTTCACCGGTAAATCCATTATGCCTTTCAAATCACATATGTGAAAAACAATTAATAATAATAATAATAAAATATCGATTTTTTTTTTCTTAACTGCAACTGTGTCCCAATTCATGACTGGTAATTGCTCTTGAGGTCATTCAAGGATAAACCTTTAAATTCACCCGCTGGAGTTTTAAAAACGCTGGACGTACAACAGCAAGGGCTGAAAGACAATGTCCTTGACCTCATCCAAGGTGAACTGTTAGAATAGAGAAAACAGAATGGTAGAAGGTCGGGGTGCGACAGCTTTGAACCGGCACAGCGCTGTGGGATATAGTCATTATTTCCCTGGACTCAAACAACTTATAAACTTCAATTACTCCTGGCAAAATATGCCTTGTATTAGCTGCTGCTCCTCCTATCGGCAGTTGTTGACAGGTCTTTTTTGTCTGCTATCTTTTCCCCGGGGCTGCAGTCCCCACCCCGAGACCAGTGGCAAGGTTACCAGAGATCGCACGCCAATCTTTTCCACTTTTTGCTTTTGGCTGGCAATTGGCCGAGACACGCTTTGGTTAGAACAAATGTCTCAATTGCTAAAAAAAAAAAGAATAATAATAAAAAAAATAAAAAATAAAACCTATACTCAACCATTTTTGCAAATACTCTAAAATGTTTGTCACGGTCAGCTTTTAAGAAATACAGTCACCAAGAAGGTCCAAGAAGTTATTAAATCTAGTGATGCAGTTACCAATTCAAGAACACTGCTGCAAGCAACTATGTGTTCAGCACTGCTCCAATTTCTGTGTTCAGACGGCGAGCAATCACTTTTCTGTGCTGCAGTCACTGGGTGATTTCAGTTCACTGATTGATAGCTTTTGTGTCCATGGATTTGCAGCTGTAGGTGGGACAAAATATACCACACATCCAGCATGTGATTTGCTGATGATGCCCAATATGGCAGGTTCCTTTAAGGTTAAGTTTTCTGGACTGACAGTTTCAAATATTTGATACTGGCTAATATGTGGCTAATCATTCGGTCTCGACCAAACAAACAAATGGATGGATAGTTATAGTTATGGATTTATACCCACACGAAATTGTAGGAATATGTCAACAATTTGCATATAAGGCAGCGCATAGCCCGCTTTGTTAGCAAACAATTATAAACTTGGTTGATTGTTTGTTTATGGTGCACATTTTGGAAATGATCAACTGAGGAATGTGGCAAAACATTGCTTCTCTCCTCGGTAATCACCAATGTAAATTGACACGCTCATTAAGACGAACACTCTTATTGCTTGATGGTGTTCCACTTTGATTTACTCCCATCAATAAATAAAATACAATCACTGTCGTTTGATTACACTGGGTTGCTTATTCTCAAGTGAGGAGATGAGATGAAAACGTCATTTGGAATGGATGAGCTTGTTCTTAAGTTGCTGTATTGGGAAGTGACGTATGTTTGGTATTTGTATGCCATACTGAATAGAAAGAATTGTCCTGGCTCGGCACATCCGATGGCTTCAACAATAGCGAAGTAAAACAATTCTAGATATGTTTTGCCCAGCGGTATTTTGAAAAAAGGCCATTTCAAGAACATAAAGAGCCAGAGGGAACATTTCTTGGAGGCAGAGTTTCTTTTGTGTTGTATCAATTTCTTATGGCATGCTGTTGTTACCCTTCTCTAGTGGAGCATAAAGCCCCCCAAAACATTCCTTTAGGAGCCAGCCTCGAGGGTTTTTAAACATTGTGTTCTAAGTCAACTAGAGGGGTTGTACCGTTCCTGCCCTGCCTTAATATTAGAAGTTGTCGCTTTTAGATATTATTTATGGAATTTCATGTTTTGTAATTTAGTCAGTAATGCATTGCTGGGCATATCATACTGACAATGTCAAAGACATAGATGAGCATATCTGATGATTCTTATTATTCAGAAAAGAGAACAAAGAAATGAATATACATGTCATTTTCATTTCCTAAACAAATGAGCTTTCCAGGGGAGAACAAAAAAAAAAAAGGTCTTGTCTTGCTTTATCATCCTCAAAAGACGAACCTCTCAAGCACATCTGTCATATACTAATTAGTAAAGGTATCTGTTGAATAGATTGCTGTGTCTTCTACACCGGATACCATGTAATCGGATATAGACATTCACTGACAAGAAAACATCTATATACGAAGGCCAAGAAACACTATTGTATAGGCGCCTGTATCTGGGTGGCTCACTTACAATTGATTTTAAAAGGCTTTTGAATGGCTTTTTCGCTCATCTCCACTGAGGAAATATGATTGTTCTCCCCCCCCCCATCAGAATCCTCATTGAAATGGTGTTGAATGAGGTTTGGATTTCTTTCACTGGTTCTGCACTAACGGAAGGAATTACTCTGTGAAGTTTGCTGGTAGCAAGTTTTGGCTAGTTTAATATTCATTATGTGATAAGTATTGCAATATTAATACTTACTAATAATGACGTAATGCAGTCAATTTTCCTTGTCCCTTATTAGTCTTGTAGTCGCAAAAATAAATATCCAAATCGGATATAGCCACATATAATTGTAGTTGGTTAACGGTTTCCTTTAATGGTAAAGTAGGGTTAATGCAATATCCTTGAAGCAGTAGTGCGTCATGTTTTCTTTTGGTTCAGCCGGCCTTTTTCGGGTTCATGTGGAACCAAATAGCAGGAAATAACATCTGTTTTTAATTTGCTAAAAGCTTCTCCTTCACACGTATAGAAATGTCGCAAGGTCAAAGAGAAATGTAAGCCAAACTTCAAAGCAGTTAGAAAATCACCACCACAGAGTTCAGAAAGAGAATCAGTGGTCAGTGTTACAATATAACTCAAATCTAAGCATCCAAATATTTACATGTGAAGATATAAATTATAAAAAAAATGATTAATAACCATCATCTGACATGCAGTTCAGATATATATGTAGAGTAGTAACTTTTCGAAATAATTGACTTTTAGCACATGTAACCTATAGTGTCCCCACCATGTAACAGAGCAGTGTTAGTCTGCACCATTATTAAATGTGTGCACCAAATGAACTTGCAACAAACAATGTGTCCTCTAACCAAAATACGAAAATGTTATGACAGCAACATCAAAAACAATACCAAAGGGAGCTGTTACCGACAGTTTTCAAATTCCATCTTAAATGTTTCATCTTCATATTTGCATTCTAATGTGCACCATACACCAGATCAGAACACTTCATTGTGTGAATTTGTCGGTGTCATGTTTGCATCATGGTGGAGCAGATGATAAACCAGTTCAAACAGGACTGGGGAGCAGCATTTCTTCTTTTCCGACAGAAGAAATTACTTTTTTAAGAATGCCGTACATTAATTTTGTTCAATGTATTTTTTTAGATTACTTCATGTCCTGTTCTAATCTATTTATACTGTGTGTGTGTGTGTATATATATATATATATATATATATATATATATATATATATATATATATGTATACATATATATCCAGGAATATGCCAACCGCGTTCACACAGGCAATACTATGCTCCGCAAACAACTAGTCAATTTCGGACCTTTCTGCTGCTGTCCACCCACATGACATGACAGTTCAGAAATGCACTCACTGAGAATCTCAGATAGCTTTCTCATGACCGCGGACCAGATGTTTCGAGTCAGTGACCAGAGCCAGTCCCCGTGTTACACAGTGGGAACATCTGATTAGCAGCTACGTCCACCTCCGTGAATAACCTTGAACCTGACTCAATTTGTATAAAGACACAGGCTCTATCTTCAGCTCATTCAGTTCCCTGCCAGTGGAATATGTTGTCTCTTTATCACTGATCATATCTACTTACTCATTAATGTCCCAGTCCTTTGTACAGTAGGGTGATTTTTACAGATATGGTCTTTCGAGGCCTGAATTTTACTGCGGTGTCCTTCAATATTATGTCCCGTTTCAGGATTTGTGATTGTTGATAACAAGCTGACAAAATGCATCTTTGCATGTTTTTAGTGTGACGATATATTTAGCCACTGCGAGTACGGACTATGAAAAGAGAATCTGATTAGTTGTAATTGGTCATCAACCTCCCAGATCAAAACCTGCACAGTAACCACAATAAAACTCCAATAAAAAACCTAAGCCATCCAGCCAGTACACGAGTGGAGCATGTCATGCATTGGGGCTCTCATGGTTTGGATTTTAAAATCACTAGCTGACACACAGCCATCTGCTTCCTCTCAAAATCTAGCCTTGATTCTTGAAATGTTTGCAACACATGAATCAGTTGATGATCAAAACTGGTTGACAAATGAAAAAAAAAAAAAAAAAAAAAAAAGATGTGAAAAAAAAAAAAAAAAAAAAAAAGGCTGTGAAAGTAGGAATTTTTTGCTCTGGACACGCAGACGACAAAGAAAAAATTGTTACTTATTTAATTATTTAGCCCATCAAGAACTTCAATAATTGAGCCATAATGGCTTAAGGCAGCCAGGAAAAGATGTTAAAAACATGGAGCAGCCATACAGGGAGAACTGCCCAGACAAGTTAAAGGCTGTCATGTGAGAAGATGAATAAAAGGCTCGACAGAGAGCAGAGTGAAAAACAAAGTTCAGTGCGTAATAAAACTGCCAAACACGAACAACGCCGCTCACAGCATTTAGTTTTACCCATTTTCCTTTGACAGGCATGCGATGACCTGCAGGTTTACTTTACCGCAATTCCCTCCTCACAACACTATTTATGTGCCGACTCTCATGCACTTTGTGAGTGACTGTATCATTGCATGTATCATGACTGACACCTTTCTGAAATCTTGTCGAGAACAAATCAAAGTACATTTTCAGTGTTTGGACAGCACACATTTGGTAAAGCAATTAACCGTACACATGAAGTTGAATGTAGCATTTCTCTTTATCCACCATGGAAGTGCAGCAAAGCAAAAAGGATGAAGGACACATTTCAACTTGACTTTTTTGTTGCGCACAAAAGCAAAGGTTTTGCAAATACTGTTTTAGGTAAATTTCCATTCTCAATGGTTTGAGTGTGTTTAGCACAATGCAATTTCCTTCAAACTGTCAGTGTGGACACGACAAATGAGTGTCATTAATTTCGATATTGGATAACACAAGTGCTCCACAGCAAGAGAAACCCAAGGCTCCCAGAAAAAGGCACGAATAGAGCATGTTTATCATTGCTTGTGATACGGGGGAGGTGTGTAGGGGATTTCATTTTTATCCATAGCGATTTCCAACAATGACAAAAAATTACTTGACAAAGGCACTGGTTGTGTTGGTGTACTGCCATTTAAAATAAGCTAAGCTGTGAGTAGGCATTGCAGACCTTCCAAAATTATTGATATGCCATTATTTAACATTGACGGTGTTAAAATGGCAAAACATTGCCTTTTAGTAGTGGTACAAAAATTGTAAAATGGCAGCCAACCAATAAAGTGTCAGGCTCTTTTCTTTCTGGAAGGAGGGAAAACGATCACTAACAGTAATAACCAAGATGACATGGTCCCTCCCATCGGCCATTAAAATGTATCGATTCTTAACAGCCATTTTGAACAGCTTCAAATGAAAATTGCCTCAGCAATTGATCCATCAACCTGTCGTTTGCTGCATACCGAGTGTCAATACAACAAAATGCTATTGTGGGATGTGTACGCATATGGTTCTCACCCATAGTGCATACGATGCTATTGCTATTTGTGATGCGTGCCTATCTGTCGAAATGCACTAAGCAGGTTCTCGCAGGAAAAGTCAGAAAAGGGTAAATGATAGATGCGTTAAGATTTCTGGGTAACATTGCCTTTCATAGTAAATCATTGTGTTGTTTGTGGGATTACAGTTGCATTTTTTTTTTTTTTTTTTTAATAATCGACTTGAGAATCAATATGCAATTGTTTTGATGTGAATAGAATGACAAATCTGATTAATCTAATAATAATTTAAATACCCCTTTCCAAACTGTTTATATATAAATAATTCATGCCGAAGTTTGAAAATATAAAGATTAACCATAAATCCTTTAAAAAGAAAAATTCAACACCATGTTTTAACACCAAACAATGTATTAAAAGGCCCGGCCCTAGATAATAGTGCCATGTCAAATCAATCAATAGCTTTCTTAGAAACTACATGGAACAACCAACCACATGCATACAAAGTCTTTCAATTATCTGATATGTAGACAATAGATGCACATGCAAAGCAACGTGTACGATAGGGGCATGGCTTCAGACACCAAGATAGCCCTCATCAGGAAGCTGTCCGTATTAGAAAAATAAACATATCCCCTGAAGGGACACCAGTGCCATCCTGTTCCGAGTGCGCGTCCGTATATTGTGACGGCGGAGGGGAGGGGGGAAAGCGCAGCTACCAATGCTTTCGTGGGTTTACTACTTGTCAATCTGTGTTTGCGTGGCATTGGTCATAAGGAGTGATCAGAAAGAGAAAACAGAGAAAAAGAGATTAGGGAAGCAATAGGGGACCTATGGAGAGAGTGTGATTAGTGTATTAAGCATGCATCAGAGCCCCTCCGAGAACCGGGCGTTGAGATAAATAGCTTTAATATGCCTCCGTTGCGATAGCACAGCAACAGTTGTTTCCCATTGATAGCTTCGGGGTACGACGGGTCTATGACAGACGTAAACACCGACCTTTGGAAAGCTGTATGACAACCCCCTGTCCTTTCTACCCCGAAAGCTTGTGACCCATTGAGACCCTGGGGGACAAAGAACCAGCAGCACCAGTGGGAAAAGCCCATGTCTGTTAGATGCACAAAGGCTGGCTAATGCACTGTATTCTCCTTTCCTACCCTGATGGGGGTTCATCTGACCTCCTGCCTCTTGTTTCAACACGGTGAAAGCAGCAGCAGCAAGACACTGACCTCTAAAGCCCCGTTCTCGGCGCTCCAACCGCCAAAAGAAAAAAAACTTAAGGTAAACTGTCAATTATGCAGAGATAAACGTTGAAATGCCCTATGCAGTGGGGCTTTTATTCATTTTATAATTCAGCCAAGAAAATGCCAACACCGTGATATTCGTTTTTTAAAATGCTTTATGACAACAAGCCATTGCTCTTCAAAGCGCTACGATGAAGCCCGTCACAATGTTTCCTTTGTGCACAAAGAATCCAACATGTGTAAAGGAAATGGAATGCATTGATTGTGCATGCGGCCGTTTGTTTTCGTCAAACCTTTTGTATGTAGACATAATCAACCTGAATAAGAACCCTAGCTCTCTGATTTTAAAAATAAATCGTCTCTTTGATACCCAATTTAAATTGCTACTGGGTAACTGCCATGTGGCTCAACTATGCAAGAAAGACATGATCAATTAAAAATAGACACAACTGAAGTTAGCAGAAAAATAACATTTAACAGTTTTGCTGACAGTTTTGCTTTTGATACCAAAATAGCCTCGATTTATCCTAATTAGCTGGTCTAAGTCCTTTGATATTATGTGGTAAGGTGAGAATTCAATTTAATGAAATAACTATTATTTTTAACATACTGCGTGTTGATTTAAGTACCGTCCACTGGAAACTAAAACATATGAATGGTTTCAATCTTCACTTTTGCAACTTCTGTCTACAGATATTGACACTCGGGGGGGGGGGGGGGTTACTTCATATTTGTTTTTATTTCAGGGGGGAGCACAAAGTATTCTCAGTCATCTACCACTTTCTTAATACGCTTCATCTTTTTCCCTTACTTCGTTCAAAAAATGATAGATTTGAGTTTTTCAGGTGATGGCCATCTTGGGAAATGAAATATTTGCTGAAACTCTGTGGCCTTGAAAGTGAATTCGCAAGAACACAGTGAATACTGTGAAAAAGAACAGTAATGGGTTTCCCATCTTATTTTGTCTAATTTCATTCACTTTGCTCTACCATACCGTTCTGAATACAACACCTGTTTTCTGAAAACAGTGAATAAAGATAATAATGGGAGAAGGTTAGCCAAACATCTGAACAATGCAACCAAGACATATTACATATAAATCGAGTTGGGCAATCACCTAAAATTAAAGTTTCTGCTCCATCCAGTGACACATTTTAAAATGATGAGAGAAGAGGAGAGTTTTTGTTTGTTTTTTTTGTTATAGAATTATATATTTCTTTCAGGCTAGTAACAACCAAATTGTGTGTGGGAACATCAACCAGCAGACATTTACCATCAAAACCAACCCGACACCTTCACAGTGGCCATTTGCCACAAGAGTGCCAGGCGAGGATGTATCATCCAATCAGCGTAAAAAAGAAATCATCGTACATATCTCACTCTCTTTCCAGATATTAGTATTGTAGTACAAGAACAATATACAACAAACCTACAAATGCATTTGACCTCTAAAAGGAGCCCTGCATAGGCTTCTACTTAATGGTGCCAAAAATGTACAGAAACCCGAGAGCTGTCATTTGCACTGATGAGTAGCATAAGTGCAGGTCTCCTTCCAGGGGTACAAGTGCCTTTGACTTTTTTGTGCCACGGCAGAAGCAAAGGGAGCAACCATTTCTCCTCCCCCACCCCCCCCAAAAAAAGTCGCCTGTGCTTGTAAGAGACGCCTGACGGAAAAAGAAAACATTAAATTTACTGTAGTTGGGCCTCAATGATGCTTCACTTCAGACCCATTTTCCCCTTACAGTGAGGCAATTGCAGACTGCAGACACGAGTAATTGGCCAAAAGCGCCAGTGATACATCTAAACCACCTCTTTGTTTACACCGCCTCTCTTCTCTTTACAGCTCCTGCAGATGCCCCCGTACTGTGGTGTTGCCGGCTGTAATTGCGAGAGGTGAGAGGGCCAGGGCTCTCTGCGAGGCACATAGGGGGCTTAAAGGTGACTGCAGTCCCTGCAGTGTGAAGTGCTGTCCGCTCGAAAGGGAAGTTGACCGAGACAAGACATGACCCTCTCTTTGCCTAGTGGGAAGCAACAAGAGGGTGGGAGGGCAGAGGGGAGGGGGTGTCTGTCTACCCACATCGCATAACTTAGACCTAATGGCAAATTGTCACTATGGAAAACACCTCAGCCACAAAGAGATGTTTCGGGGACATTGGCAATAGCGACCTCACCAAGGTTGGACAGTCATTGCCAAAGGGGAGTTTTGAGTCGGTTCCAGCAGTACCACGGGTTTCTGGTCTCCGGGCAAAACAATGTGGCACGCTGATGTGGGGTGCTTTTTTGTCCCTCCTCGGTAAATAAAGGTGTGAGGAAAATGCCTGAAGTGCTGAACTGCACATTCCTTTAGGTGCTGTTAAGTCTACTTCCCCTAATCAAGCTTATTTTATGTATGTGTTAATTATTTTTATTCACAACAAAGTGGAATCTAAAAGTGAGCACAGTTACACACGAGGTAAAATATTTTTTTTTTTTCACATGACCATGGCCTGTTTTTATTTGAAATTCAATACTTCTGGCATAAAATATAGTAATTTTGTCATGCATTGATCAAATGTTGATACAAGTAAAGATAGAAAGGGGATTTAAATTACAGTGAAGCTGGGCTTCCAAACAGGTACTGTCAACATTTATGCTTTAATATGCATTTTTGAATTTACTCTGACAATACATCTCATAATGGAACTAGTCAGCAGTTTTTACTTTTTGCATTTTTCAGATTTCCTTTGTTCGTTACTGGTTGCATTAATTATCATTCAAGGGATATTATGCATGCCTTGTCATAATGCCAGCGTGCTTCACATCATAATTAGCTTCCCATAAACTGGACTCTTAATTTCCGGTGAAATTGAAATTAGGTATTGCCTTTGCGCAAGGTTGGGGACAAGAACAGTTAGATTTAATCTAATATGTACAAGACTTCTACAGATGGGGGATTATATCCAGATAATTAATCTCAAATATTGTTTCAGCTTCTGTGCATGACCATTTCAAAATATGAATTACAACACAATGGCTTAATATGGTGAGTGTGTGTTACTGTTTTTGTGTGTTATGCAGAAATATGACACAATTGGAAAACAATGAAGACGTGAGACCTCCCAGGGCTCTGCTGATCACTCTTGCCAGATTCCTCACGATACAGTTTGGTTAAAACAAATTAGGTTCTTAGGGAGAGTAATTTGCTTAATAACAAGGTGATGTGTTAATTTTCTCTACATCTCTGAATCAAATTCAAATCTACTGCATCAAACCAAATTCTACTGCATCGTAATTCTCGGCAAATCAAGTACAAAATATGATTTATTATTATTATCATTCTATATATATATATATATATATATATTTTTTTTTTTTTTTTTTTTTTTTTTTTTAAATGGAAGACACAGACACGGTCCAATTTATGTTGACCATGTCTGTGTCTGTCTGATGATGTAAATCTTGCCGGTTCACATGCATCAGCTATGGGTCAGACAAATATTTCAAAATCTCTAGATCAAACTGACAAAATCACATCTTAGACAGATTCTTCTCAGGCACATGAAACATCTGTTCAAGACTGGGCTTTCGTTATAGTAAATGCCCACAACAATTTATCTGACAAAAGGCTTATTGGGTTAAAATCCCTTGCCCCACCTTTATCATATATTCCTAATTCCTGTGTAAATCCATAGCATTTTGACACTAACTTCCTAAAGTATAGCAAGGGAAACTTTCATCAACAGCCAGAATAAAGATATACGTTTTGGCACAGAATTATATACTAATCAAGGTTGGTAGATTTAACTTGGCCTGCAGAAATCTGAGTCGACAAGTGCTTTACGCCTGTGTTAGATGTCCTCAAATAACTACACAAGTTTCTTTAAATGATTACACTTATCGCGTTCACCCCCTTTGTCCTTGACCTCTTCTTTCTGATACAATTTTTACATTCGATTCAACACTTCTACTTTAATTATGGGCAGTTTATCGAAATCTCCATATAACCCTCTTAAATAATGACTGAGGTATAATACACTTTTCCAAACTTTGGCATGTGCTGGTATTCACCATATCTACATTGAACAGAATAGACTAGATGAAGTTTAAATCTGACACAATTAATCAATAGTGTGATATTTGACGGAAACTATTCTGATTATAATTAAAGTCACTTTTCATTAATAGAATAGATAGCTGTAGTGCAATTGTACGGGATACAAAGATATTCATGAGTGCCTCCTGTTCATTGCGTTTAAAACAATGACTACTATATCCATTCACTAGTATTCATCAAAAGCAACAAGACAATTTTCAGAAAACAAGAACCAAGCATCAACGTCAAAAGATGTCAAAAGATATCAAAAGTGAGAATTTTCTTTACCCTAGGTGAAAGTGAGCTTGGTATGAGCTTTGGACCATCACCTCAAGGTTCAGGGAAATTATGTATGGCATTTTTACAATTGTACATATCAATCAATTAATAATGAGCTGTTAATCTAATGAAATAAAAGCTGATTTAAAAAACCTGAGAGTTATTGCGCAGTTTCTAATGTGTGTTACAAATAAGTGAAAAAAAACGTACAAAAACATACAACAAAAAAACATAATATTATTTACAGCAGATGTTATGTTGATTTAATTATTATGGCACACTCCTGCACCAGTTATATGCATTTGTACAGTAAAAAAAAAATTAAACCATGGACTTACTTGGTGTACTAAACATGTATTATAGTTTGCATCATTATTTATATCATTTGAATCAAATCACTGCACTGAAAACGATCACATTCTACTGGCAATGCAAACTATAGTTACACCACTGAACGTCAACTGAGGAAAAGAGAATACGAATCTGACCTGGACTGCATGATTTCAGGTAGATGGATGATGAGCGTTTGACCTACTGTCTGACACCTCTTCAGTACTGAACAGTGCGACTGACTTCAATGCGACAAAAGGTAACAAGGCTCAGACTCTGAGCAATCAACGCGACAACCGGGCACTAACAACGGACCAACGTAGCCGTGCAAACTGCGGCTTATGAAAACAAAGTCAAGTTGAATTTAGGACGAGGGAGATTAATACAAAATAGATGCTCAGCAGCATCGCAAGCAGACCAACCAAGCCAATCCGAAATGATGGAACCCCAATAACCCAGCTCTGACTATGGCACAATAAACTAAACGTTTCACTACACGTCACATTACATAAAGTGAATGAAACAAGGGGGTACCTTTAGAGGAGTTTCTTTCTTGTTCTTGGGTGTGTGCGGAGTCCCCCTCGGTGCGCTTTGTTTTGAAGGCCGGGGTGCAACAGGTCAGCGCGACTTCCGCCATGGTCCAAGTCCGTGTTCAGTAGCGGCTCCTCCAGTTACCACTCTGGAATGGATCCGATAATAAACACTGCAATTCTGTTCATGACTTCAGGCCGGCATAAGAATTCCCACTAGTATTTTCAGTTTGGGTCCAAGTCTTGTGCGGGTATCGTGGAGTCGCAGCTCGCCTGCAGCGTCCCCTCGCATCTTTGCTTTATCTCCCCCACAAGAGCTGTTATTTACAAGCCTCGCCGAGCAAACACTAGTTCTGCTGCCGACGACAGGGCTGGAGTTGGCGGTGGGACTAATGTGTCTGCTGCCGCACGACCACTGTCGTCGCCGCTGATGTCTCATTGTCCCTTCTCCCGGCAGCCAGGCTAACTGATTACGCACCTGTTGCTAATGGGGAAAGTGGTGTGAGGTCACCCGATTTCTCAAAGACACACAAATCTGATGTTTCTCATGGGAGCAATATTAAGTAAACATTTATGTTTATATTATTCACGGGCGTACGTTTGTGAACCAACAGAAATAAACAAGTGGTCCAATAGAGCGCCGGATATCATTATTCACCCAGAACCATGTGCGTCTCAATAACCTCACGCGTACTATCTTCTTCTTTGCTTCCTGTAGGCGAGCTGCCGCACCTTAGCGCTGCGCTCCTTGCCACCTAGCTGTCGGGAGCTTTAATGCAGCAACTGAAGGTGAACGCTGCAGACTGCAGGGGCCACTTTATTAGGTACACTTATAAACTCATGCAATGCATTAAACATGTTCATTTTCTTTTAATACGCATTATTTTTGAATGTTTCATCTACTATTCTTTACATGAATGAGCTCCATCAAAAATATATTATGTTCAGGACAACAATTAACTCAATGTATGTTCCCAATATAAAGAAAAAATAAATACTTTAAATGTACTGTATTTGGTTTTACTTAACATCTTATCATCATTGTTGAAAAATTATTATCAGAGATGTTTAAAAATATATATCTATATTTAGGCATTAAGTCTTGAAGGGGTGCAGTTCACTTAATTGTTTTCAGTGGAATGAAGTAAATTCCAAAATAATGTTGTTTTCGATCATTACCAACAGCTCGTAGAGGTTCTAAAAGCGAAAGTCCCTGAGGTGAGATGTTTACACTTGACAACTCATTTACAATCAAATGAAATTACATGTGTTGCCTAGGCACTGTTTGCAGTTGTTGTACCAGAATTCCTCAGCTCTTTATAATCTCAAGAGCAAGATCTAATTACCCAGGATCGGGTTCAACTATTGTGTAGTGGTTTGTCATGGAAACCAGAATTCCTAATTTAGGTTTCTAATCGGTTCCAATGAGGTGCATGTTGTATTTTTGAAAACAAGAAACTGTGTCGTGTATTTTGGTTCCTGGACCACATATCTCATTTCCCTCACTGATGCATTTTCACTCTGTGTATAATTGCTGTGAGCTATGTAGATCTCCTTTGAAAACAAGAATGCAATGATTTTTTTTTTTAACCTAAACAATAGGTTTTCCTCATGGGAATACAAGGTAAAAGATATAAGCTATCATTAGCATCTGATTGGTATGAGCTGCAACCATGGATACTGTGCCTCTGAAAACAATACTATGACATTCCACTGTTTGATTCTCTGCAGTAACCTTGGCAATTGTCTCAATCACAGGGAATTAATTCCAGTCATGCCACTCCCTCCCCTGAATGTATTGGGCCCATGCATCGTACTAGTGGCCCTGATTCACCCTGAATACCAGCCAAGTCCAATGATTTTCAGGTCCCCAGAGCCCTATTGGTATCTGTCTGCCTCCACACATTAAAAATGGGCCAGCGTTTTGTCTGCACACTCTCTTTTTGCTGCCAGATTGTGACAGATTCAGTCCTTCTCTATTTCCATACTCACACAAGATGTTAAAGTGCAAAGGTTGTCTTTTTTGAGCGATGTTCAGCCACAATATGTTGAAGCTGAGAATGGACTTTACAGTGCAGTAAACTACTTGTCTCAAAAACCCCTCAATAACAGGTTTGGACCTCTCTATTTTCCAAATGACACACAAAGGCTGATCACAAGTTATGGATTTTAGAATATAACTGTAGCATGTCATTAGACTTTTTGTAGTCTGGAGTAGGATTGATTGGAACCCTAGATGATTGGCAATGAATGAAATTAAGGCAAGCGCATTAAAAACGGCATTACAGCAGTGTGCAGGTCGAAATTATGGCAGAAATGTGTTTTTCAGCCTTGCAGACGAAGCCATCTGAGGGCAGAGCGTGAGATATCATAAAGTTAAGGCAGACATAACAGAAGACCAAAAATACATTGATGGTATCTCTAAAGAATTGACTTTGTTATGGGGTCACATAAGAATGAATCCATGGATATTATTATTTTACAGCACCTGTGCATCTGCGCATTTCTGAGTAAATGTACATTCCGTCAGGCCAGGAGGCCCTCTTCTAAGAAGCTTGGGCAATGATTATAGTCCACAGTCTCAATTCAGATTTTAGTCGACAGCTCACTTACTCCCATTGTGCTGAGTACAGCCATACCACTAAGCCTGCTTATTCAAAAGGCCACGTAGTGGCGCCGTCCCAAATAGGCTGCTCTGACGCCTGGCAGGTAGCCTTATTTCCACTGTCTCAGCTTGGTAATGCACAATTCAACCATCTCACTCACAAGACCTTTTAAATACGGATTATGATACTCATACTGATAATGGTTCTTTCAAAAGCATCTTTGTTGTGATCATTTGGCCACCTAGAAATGACATTTTATAGGTTTTCTGTTGTGGGGCTGCTAAATAATGGAATTCTAATTGGAGGCAATCATCCAAACTCTTGCAATACTTTGTTGGAAAGGTTTTGCTAAATCCTAATTCACTCTCGACAGCAGTCACATCACAGCATGAAGCTGTTCGAACTCAAATTGACCAACTAGGGCGGCATTGAAGTGTTTTAAATGTGTACATTTTCTCAGTGTGGGTTTCCGTCAGTCAAATGGCAGAGAATGCAGGTTAGTCAAACTTAAGAGTACAAAACCCTCTGGAAGGAGAGATTATGGTTTGGTTCAAGTATAAATAAACACTTTTAACTCCCTTTGCGATGGCACATGGCCTAAACAATGATTTAAAAAGTGGATATTTTTCTGTAAGATGCAATAGTTTGCCAAACAAATATATGAACATTGTTTACTTGTTCATGTATCACAAACACTTTAATCAACATGTTTGCAGATTTGCAGAAGTGGTTAGCATTATTGACCCACAGAGAGAACAAGTTCAAGTTTTGACGCTGGTTATTTCTGTATGGAGTTTTCATCTTCTTGCCTCGTCTGCATGAGTTTGGGTACCCGGCTTCCTCCCACAGACTGGAGTTATACACATTGAGGTGAGGTTATTGCAGACTCCTACTAGGATATTTGTGGCTGTGTGCTGGTCCTGTGATAGGCTGGTGTCCAATGTGTACTTCGCTCCTAGTCAGCTGGGTCCAACTCCGCCGTGACCCTGAAAAGATAAGCAGTGTAGATAATGAATGGATGGATTGCGAACGACATCATTAAATAATACAAGAATTATGGTTGAGACATTGTAATCTTGAGGCAGTGGAAATTCTGCAATTGTGAAATAGCACAGTATTTCCATGTTATTTTTTCCCCCCACATAGACACACCCTCCTGTTACGCACAGATTCTCTGCACCCTCTTTTTCTACCTGGCAAACCCACCGTTTAAATAGCAAACTGCCAAAGTTTCATGTTTGCCAAGGTTTAACACCTGTCTTTTGAATGGAATTGGAAAGGGCACTCTGGTTGGTTTATTATTAAAAACATTTTAACCATTTGCCTGGCAGAGCAACGTTTTTTTTTTCTGCCATTATAGTGGGTTTGGACAATGCACTTGCACCATGCTTTTTTAACCATGCCCTTAGTTTGATCAAATAGAGCTCTGTGAGACATCCACTGGCGCTTTCCCAGCACGTGCTGGACTATGCTCCAGGTTTCATGACCCCGAACAGGAGCGGTTTAGCAAATGGATGGCTGGATAATTGCCAAATGACTCGAATAATGCACGTTTTAAATGTGCAGGCTTCAGATATGTTTTTAAGGGATATTATGTTTACGGGGATTCGCTCTTGAATTGTTCCTTTGTAGTCCATCGTTGGTGGCTATTTTATCAAAGAAACACATGCATTATGTATATATCCAGAATGGATTTTTGTCAGGGGAAAATGAAGCGTGTGCGCTCTTGTAAAAGGAATGGTGACTGTAGGGTGATGGGGTTGAGTCTACGTTGGGACGTTGTCTTGGACCAAAGGCATCTGTCTGGGAGTGTCTGTAATTGGCTGCAGTGTGGCATTGTCTCATTAATATGGAGCCCAGGGGAAGGAGACAGCCAACTTCCTCCCTCTGTGTTTGCATGTTTGACTGTATCTCCATTGATGCTAAATGCAGTGCTCCCAGGGCACCCCATGCCTGTTGCCTGCTTCGTTAAAAACCAAGAAAATGAATATTAATGTCATAAAGACTGGAAGCCGCAGCCGCAGAAGGAGGTCGTCAGAGTAAAGGCTGCTACTGACGATTTCTGGGTGTTCTTAAAAAAGGTCTATTTGGGAGGGTTAGATCCCACAGGAAGGCAGGCCCTATCAACAAATAAGAGCTCCTGACAATATAATGAAAGGACATTAATTAATTACCGAATATATAAATGTCTATATTTAAACATGCAGCTCCATGACCTAATTCTGTGATGACACATGGACCAGGACACTGATAGGACGGTGTAGCATAAAGACTAGAAGCAAAGGCAAACAACCAGATTCACTCTGTCAGTCAACATGTTTACAGTGCGGAGATTAATCAGATTAGATGGAACCACCTAATGTTGTCATTGGTAAGATAAAAAGAAAAGGTTGTTTTCGGCCAAGCTGCCTGTCTCCTGGTTATAGATCCATGTTTTTACAAATAGATACCAAAGTGTTAAATATCTTCTCATCTACAAGTGTAAATAAGCAGATTCTTTAAAATGTCATTTTTTTCCCAAAGAAACTGGTATGATTCATGCTGCCCAGACAAACTGCTTCTGCACCCCAAATCAAAACAACAATCGTTGCTATTTTCTTTTTTTTTTAAGTGAAAATATGAAAAGCAAAACTCTATTTTTGAATTGTGCTATGTGTGTATGAATGAATACAGTGAATGAATTACTTCAAGGGGGGGAGGAGCTCTGAAAACGACTAAAAAAGGTATTATTTTTATGCTTCACATTACACGACAGCATAATTTGGACATTGTATACATCTTTAAAGGACAGTCCAAGTCAGGTGTATCATGCTGGCAGGGGCAAAATAAGGGAAGAGTCCATGGTATCGTTATACAATCGTCTATAAACACCTCATTAAGATTGAGTGAAGAGACTGCTCCAAACTACTTATGTGTCAGTCCCTCCACCAGACTGCTATGTTAGCCATGAGCTGATGAATTATTAATTATAGAATACATGGAATTCTCCCCGGGGAGTTAGTGTGTATCCTCAGAGCCGACAACTGCAGAGGGACAGTCAAGGTCAAGTAATATGGGTTTCTTTGCCAACTATGTAAGGATAAAGGCACTGGAAAATACCTATAATTGGTTTAAAACACTGCGATGTGGAAGTCCCCCCCCCACAAGCCCTGCGGTCATATCGCCTCTTTCTCCGGTTGATTTTCAGCAGCATTAATAAAACTTCACTTAACCGTCAGGGGTCTGTCTTCCAGCTCACCTTTCTAATCTAGTTTGATGGAAGCAGTTAGAGAATCAGCCGAGCCAATTTATAGAGCTCCCACCTTAGCAGCGACAGAGAGTACCAGATGCTTGTAGTTACAACTGTGATACCCCTTCTCTGTCAGACAACATGCGTGAGGCTGCATCACGTAGTTTACCCCATTTCTGTGACCAGCTTCCTCAGTAATTTGTAGCTTTATAAACAGTCCTGGACCCGGTGTCCCACTGGTTAATAGGACCTGACCCCTGATGGTTCAATTATTTAGGTATTTTGAAGAGAGAAACCCAACAAGCCCGCCTAATTGATACACCCACACACAAACACAGACGGCGCTGTGTAAGGGTGTGCAGATTTCCAGCACTGCCGAAGCCCATTGGGCCCACAGCCATTCTTCTCCCAGCATATTGGAGCTTTTTAATGAGCAACCACTCTGTCACTCCAACATTGTCTCCGGCACAGCTATTGAAGTCGGACCATAGGGTCTAAAAGACCCTCTATTATGTTTCCTCAGTAAATGAGATGAAATAAATGACATACACTGTTTCAGTACCAGATGAGTTTTCAATTATATTGAAATTTTGATTGTATTTGTATTTTATAAATTATATATTAATCGAAAGACACCAATATAGAATCACCACATGCAAAAATGTTGCAAAAATCTGTTTTTATCTTTATCAATGAGAAATAATGGCAAAAGCGTTGTGTTAAAGCCTAAATATATTGTGTTAAATAATAATTTCTTTTTTTGAGACGCCTCACTGTAATTTTAGTCCACATTTTTCCTCTGAGGTTATCTGCAGAACATTTGAAGGACTCGTAAACACAGAGAGCAGTGAGCGAAATGCTATTTGCTAGCTCCATGGTGCGTATGTAATGGCATAACAGCATAATTGCTACACTTTCTTGAAAATAATCTTTGAGCCTTTAAAGTGACAATTGCTCACAAATATCATACCTCACCTAAAATATAGTGTGCGCGTTGATGTTTCGGTGTTGATGGCTGTCGTGGCTTTCATCTGATGTCTGGTTTTAGTCAAATGAGAGTCGGGTGAATTTTTAAAGGTCATTTCACGGACCACAGATTTGTTTTCTGCTTTGGTGCAGGCATTCTTCATGTGAAAACAATACTTGTACACAATGAAAATGAAAGGATTGATAAAAATAAACCCATTTAATATTCCAATGTGCTACTATGTTCAAGGAGAAAGAGGTAAATATATATATATAGGTGTAACTTACTTTTACTGTACTTGTGTACAGTTATTTATCACTTGAAAAGGTTTCTAAATTCTGTTTCAAACTCCCAACATTTACCGTGTTCCTGTGAGTAAATTCTAACCAGAGCCTGTTTATCTAACACATAATCAATTTTGACTCAAATCTCATCAGTAACTTTACTACAGAGCAATTTGTGTCCTGCCTGCCAGTTTGTGCAGCTCCCCAGTTCACTCCTATAAGGGCCAATTGCTGTAACATTTCTGTGCTTACTCTTCAGCGGCCATCTGCTGCTGTCTGTTTACACATGCCACTGTGTAAATTAAAACTGAATACATAGCAGAAATTGCCACCTCGCAGATAAAATGGAAATATCTCATTATAGTAAAAGTATCAGCGTGTCAGTGAGAGGGACATTGCACAACTTCAACAAACCTCTTCACAAGATGCCACATTGTGCAAGCTTACCAGCCATCTATTAACGGAAATGAGCAGCTGCAATACTGTTGATATGCTATGGGGCTAAATGGACAAGTCACCATCTTAAGAAAACAATAATAAAGCATATTATAATGATGCACATTTTGCATAATGTTAAAAGCTGTAAACATACTTTTAATTCACTTGATAATAACTACCAGTGATTTACATTATATTTCATTACACAATGCCAAGTGCTAATAAGGTGTCATTCGGAGGCGTGATGCTTCACTAAAGGATACTGTTAATTCATTAATATCGTGGGTAATGGTCATGTTTTCCCGTTAGTCAATTAATCTTAATTTTTTTGAATGGAAATGCTTCCTGTCAGTGTGCACAGAGAAGTGAAGGAGGTCTTGCAGCTGTCACTTTGTCAACCAAGGTAAGGCTGATTTAATGCTCCTTCCATATGCTTAATCATGTAAAACACACAAACATGGTGGTGATTTGTTGGCTGCCACTCTTCCCCACATCCAGGGTGAGCCAGTGGATTGATCAAGCCAGCTGGATGTACCAACTCCACTTTCACTTTAAAGCCATTAATCCAAGCCTGTCTTTTTGCTGTTATTTGATGGAGGAAAAAAAAATCCAATCAGTTTCATTTACTGGCAGTACCAAAACACTATATATGTCTGTCATTTTCCCCTGAACGCTCAATTTAGTTTTTTTTTGTTTTTTTTTACTTGTAAACATTTTAATGAAGCGTATACATAATCATGGTCAATCTTCTGATCATCTGTGCCTCCTTATATGAAAACAGAGTAAGAGGAAAGTGAAAACAACAACTAAGAAATAATAATACTATACTAATACATAAACAACCAACATTAAACTAAGCTAGAACGCAAAATGTGAATTGTCTTAACTGTGCCTTGACCCAACATAAAAACTGAGTGTAAGAGGTTGCACTGGCTTTCTGCATTTACAGTGAAATGTATGGTTTATGTATAAAACAAAAATACAAAATGTATTTTAATGTATGTATTAAATGAAAACGCAAAACATTAACTTCTGGAAACTATGAGAAGCTAGAGATACAGTATACTAATCTGTGATGTTAAGTGATTTATATTACATTTCTAAGAGAAAGAAAACATTGGAAGATCAAAAATAAAGAAACAAAAACAGCTACAGGAGCATTAGAGGCTGCATGCATATTTATACGGAAAGAACACTTCATATACTCTACGGCTTGATTTCTTTATGGGGTCATATATGCATCACTTTTTGGCACGATCAATTGTTGACACCTCATCCTATGGTTATCTATTCATTTTGACTGCAAAGTAGGAGTATTTATGGCCGTTAAATGCAGGACTCGAGACGGTGAAACCTTTCTGGTGTGTGAGTTGAACAAATATCAAACAAATGAAATGTCAAAGTTGGCACCTCGGAACACATGAAATGTCAGAAACAATACCTTTGCTAAGCCACTCCCTCACCTGGCACATCAAATCCAGGCAGTTGTGATCAGACGCAAGGATGTAAGCCCAAACAGGCTTTCTTTCTCTGAGCTGACCTATTAGCACCCAATTATTCGAACTGCTGAACAGAGAGTGCCTGAGGTCCCTCCACCCTACCACAGAAAGTTAAGGTCACAAAGTAAAATGTCCTTTGGCTCCTGACTGCATTCTCCCATTTCCTCTCTGGCTGGCACGGAGCCTCGATTCCTCTCAGTGTGGACATACTCCCATGCACCGACTCCGACTATCAAAACAACAGTCATTAGGCAAATTTGCTTTGCTGCAGGATTACGTTAATTATCGTGGAATTATCACTTCATTAAAGCAGACAGAGATAAATTATCTCTGATGAAATGAATGCGAAATGAGGAAATAATGACTAGGACAAAAAAAAAAGGAGAGAAAAGAGAAAGGAAAAAAAAAAATGAAGACGTTATTTGTCAAAAAGGAAATCAAGGCATCGTGCCCCGTAGACTTTTTCCCTCTGAGCCATTGCAGTACAGTGCAACATGCAAGTGGGTTTCCACAGAGCAAAGAAAGGACCACCCACCCCTTTACCCAATGCAGTGCAATTTTCCTCCCCAAGCCTCAACAGAGCCTGTACTCTTCATTGTAAATCGCTAGTATCATTAATCATGCCAAACACCGATTTTAACGAATGCCTGCATCAGCCCAGTAACGCTCTTTGTTTCTGGGCAGAGGCTGTGGCGCTGCAGCAGGACCGAGTGAGGTTTTTATGACTGTGATGATGATTTTCTTTTCACTAAATAGCATTTTTAATGGTCACAAGCTTTGCTCTGTTGACCTCGCCGCAGCCATGTTAAAATGATGGTTATCCAGATGACGCTGCCCCACCATGCTCACATTGTGTATTTGCTTACAACAGAATTGATTAAAATCTGAAAAGGCCTTGGCTACAATTGCTGCTTATTTCTGAAGGCAGTGGCACAAGGAAATGTGACAAATTTGCACTGATAACAATTTATAAGCCAGTCGTCTCGGTCCTGGAATTAATCATGAAGCAGCTCTTGTTTTCCATTATGCAAGAGAGCACTGGGGAACATACAGTTAAAGCACCGGGGCTGCAATTTTAATGGACTATTTCTTGCTTGATGAAAGTATTGGCTTCTTATTTTTTGTCACACCATTAGCTCCTTTCCCGTGATCTTGGTCCCAGAAAAATGAAATAAAGCTCCTAGGGTGATCAGGTTTTTGTATTTTTATACCAACTGTGATGTAAATGACTGCCGCACAAGGACATCGGTCTCGGATTGATTTATAATCTGAATAAAGATATTTCTATGGCAACATTACCGAGTAGCAGGAGTCCTTTTGTTCCTTGCTTAGCAGTATGAAAGAAATAAAGTGTTCCTATTAAGGTTCCCCCACTGGTCGGGTGTGAGTACTGTGGGAGATTGTATGGTGAAAACATCATTCTGCTTCTTTTTTTTTTTTCCCCTATGATTTATTTGTTCTCTCTATTTTGCGGCTATAACAGCTTTCACCTTTTTGATGCAGCAGGTTTGATGATCCATTTGTTGCATATTCTTGAGGCCTAAGACTGTAATCTGTGATGCTCTTTTGACTGACAGATTGTTGCTCTATGAACTGAAAAAGCTTTTGTCGGAATGGAGCATAACATTTTACTGATATGAGGGGACAAGAACAATTCCCGTTTGCCTCAATTACTGTCTCGAAACTCTTTTGGAAAAAAAAAAAAACATTTAGCAGCATCTACCTGTCACGCAAAAGGCAGCAAATCAGAGTCTGACGTGTAAGATGTAGGGACACTTTCCAATAAGTAACCATTGTCACTTGCTGAAATATTCATGAAAATAATAAAATCAACATGAAAACTAAATGATTGCCGGGAAATGTCATATCATCTCAGCTGTCGGTTTGTAACCAAAAAAAGGATCACTGGCAATAAACAATTTTGGCTTATGCCACTGCTGTTGCCAACAACTGTCCTCTAGTGCAGCAATTGCCAGTTACATCTGCTGATCTAGGGACACGATGAACTGCACCACTGACACAGGGCTGTAGACACTCCCATGAGGTGCCTCAATGCCATTTTGTTTGATAAAAATATATTCTTTCCTTGGAAATTTAGATGCAGAATGTATTCTGTTCAACTGGAGAACACGCTTCATGTCCCAAGAGAGAAAGAGAGGTAGAGAGAGAGAGACCAAAATAATCATCAGGGGAGGGAATTTGCTAATATATATAGTTTGTCATTCTGGATCAACAGTATGCTTTACCCCACAAATGTTGGTAAATCTTCGCCTTACAGCACGCCAAACTAGATTTTACAGATGCAATACTAACAACAAGGAGACACCGTCTATGGTGTCGCGCAACAAATTGCATAAACCGCCCACAAGCAACCTGCGATGATGCAGCTACTCACCGCCATGGCCAGAGCCTACTCTTTCTATTCTTGCGCTTCATTCCGGGCACTATTTCAAGTTCTCTTTTTGTGTTGGGAAATTTCTACAACTTCAGCTCAACAAAAACCATGTCCAATTTCTTCCACCAGCTGCACAAAAAACGACACACACCTGCAGTCAAAGCTCCAGGCAATCCATCTACTTTTGTTCCGAGATTTAAATAACATAAGGAACAATAAGTAGCGTGCACTCAACACACCGTTCAAATTTTAGTACTTTGAGTAATCTCGTATTCTTCTCTGTAGAGCCAGTGAAATCTTTTCAGCCCCTTTTTGTCACTGGCTGTTTTTAAGAGGTACAAAAGCATCGACTTACAACATTATGCCTGTATTGACATGGTGCCATTTCATTTGCATATAATGGATCTCCACATTTAACCTTGCGATTAACTTCAACTTCTTAATTTATGTCAATTAGTTTGATGATATGATTGGTATTTTGCCTACGCATTTATTTAGGGTAAGTATGCAGATCCGGTTTATGTATCAGTGCATCATTTATGTATCTTTTCAGGTTGCACTATCTTTAAACTGGCTTTGGATTATTTGCTCGAGGGAAAAAAAATAACATTTATATGCAATTGATTAAGATTGCAGTGGCTGTGAAATCAAATAGGCTTGGGGAAAGGCACAACTATGTGTCTTGTTGTGGGTAATGGACTTTATAATAAACTAAAAGGAGGAAAGACATTTCTGACAGATATTACATTTTGAAAGAAACGCGATGTTGCCTGAAAAACAACGTAATTACAAAATAGGTAATACTGAAAGGGACAAAATGTTGATACAAGGTGCAGTGGCAAAATGTTATCTGTCATAATATTTTCTTTGTTTTTCTTACAAAAGGTGATTGCTCTATTTAGTAATAGCAAACAAAAAAAAAAAAATTGTATAAATATGTATATTTATGTCAAATATTAATAGATATTTTTAATGATTTTGTTTAGGTACTTAAGGAAAAATATTTAAGATTATTTCAGTAGAAATTGCATTGGATTACTCAAAATACTGTGAAAGGGTAGTTTTGCATACATTTCTTCTTCTTATTATTATTATTATTATTACACAATTTTCTTTGGCAGCAGGGAAATCAAGTTTTTTTTTTAAGCACATGTCTTTTACACTAATGTATTTTCTCATATTTGAGCCATGCAGTAGATTAGGAGAGGTAACTGGGTAAATGCAGAACTGTAGAGCTAGGAAATTGTAATTTTCATCAGCATATCAGCAGTGCTGATGCAGCACATTTGAAGTTTAAAAGAAAAGCTAGTTTTCGTAACAAGTTGTTTTTGCAGATGTTTGATGACTAGGTGGTACTTTTTAATACACCTAGAACTATAGCCATGGATTCTAAACGTATTCCCTTAATTTACTTACATTCATTTCTACCAGCCACCCTATTTAAAATGTATGTTCCGACAGTTCCTGTCACAACCTCCAAACCCATCATGCTGAATTCAGGGACCTCGGTGCATGTTTAAGAAACCATTGTCAGATTGGTTGACAGCAAAAACTGAACACAGCTGGTGTCGCCAGACGCTGGTCTTTTCATCGAAGAGGAGCAAAAGAAAAACAGTTACTGTCAAAAACAAGCCCGCAGCTCGTCTGTGAGCAGCTTTTGTTTTTTTACAACCCATTAGAAGCACTAGAAATTCCATTGTATTAGCAAACCACAAACATATCAACAACATAGGGGAAGCTCCCCCTGTGTTAAAGAGTTAGGGCTAATAACGGAAATGGCCACTGGGGTTGGGTTTAGTTTGACATTCCTTCCATTTTTTGAATTCTTGCATTCTTTCTTACTGCCCACAGAGTGATGGCATGATTTCCCCTGGTTAAAATCAGTATGTCATCGAATGCATATGGATGACCAATAAATCAGGATGAGTCACAAGTGCAAATGAAACGTGTGGCATGTGCCGATACACACCTGCTTATAGTTTGCCTTAAAATCTTCAGACAACACGAAATGGAAACAGAACGGTTAGAAACGCTTCAGAAAAGACAGGGCATTTCTCTCATCATCCAAAGAAATTGCATATTTTTAGATATTTAGTTCGTTGCCTCTGAGCCCACCTCAGTAACCGCTAACAGACACTTTAAGTGACATGCTGCTATGGTTTTCGCTTTTCACAGCCCATTTTGGTGTTTGATCTGCCATACATCTTTCCGAATTTCTATAGCACACGAACAAGTGACCCTACTTTATATTCCTAGCTGCCTGTATATTCTTGTGAAATACCGTAATCCAAAGAGCGAGAGAAAACCTAGTTTAAATGTAAATGCTTCAAAATGTATGAACCATTTTGGAGGATCTCAATCGCTTATAAGCCCAACACTGTTCGGGTGATTTCTGTCAGCCAGTGTCCCTCCAAAAGGGCAAAGAGGTCAGGGAACGTACCTGTGCCAGGCTAAAATAAATCAATGGCAAACAGAGACTTTGGGTCAAATAATCACCCCTCCGATAATGCATGTCCATGGAGAGGGCCGGTGAGATTCATTGCCGCGCTGCCGCTGACAATAATGGAGGCTTTCAAAGGCCACAGTCTTTAATTTCTAGTTCGTGCTATCAGCGTTTTTATCCTCCAGAGAGGGGGAGGTCAACCGGCCCTGTTCCGCGGCCCCAGAGACAGCATCCTGGGCATTAAGGGCCGGGAGAGGTGGCTGAGGTCGGGCTACGATTTCTTCCGGAGATGGCAGGCAGAGGAGTCCCCGGGCTCAGTGGACCCTTCTCAGACAAAGAGACTTCTCAGAGCAGCTCCCAGGTCAGTTTTATCGGGGCATCACTAATGGTTATGATATGATCTGTCTAGCATCACTTCCAATTAAAGCTGGCTGGAGGAATGCGGCACTCGCCGCGTCCCATTTCACCGAGGGCCCAGCGGTGCTCAGTGAATGCAGACCATTGTTTGAGCCACTCATTTTCAGTGGTGATCAAAGTTCCATTGTGACTACCACAAAGAGAAGTGGCCACTGGCCAGGCCTATTAGATATGTAGTTGTGGTGCAGAGATAGAGAGGGTAATCAGTCTTCTTACCGATAGCAATGACCAGCCCACTTCTCATTGTGACAAGGACTAACCTCCTCAATACAATATGAAGCTATAACAAAAGGTCATTCTTCTTGGTTGAAAAGGCTGGCCTTCTGGCCGAAGAAAAAGACTCCCCCTTCAACTCATCGTCTCGTCAAACTTTCAGCTAATATTCCACCCAAGGATCTCACCACTTTCGAAAGGCACTTTCAAAATGACTACGACTACAGCAAAGCCATCAAGGACCTTTCATTTCTATCCAGTCGCACACCTGGCGCACACCTACCCAGGGTTGGGTGAACCCAGCTCTGTGCCAATTTTGATTTCTCTCCAACGGTGATCTTAATCATTTTGCCTATTGATGTGAATGTGTGGAACAAAGCCTAATCTGTATGGGAACAAGAGAGAAAAGGTGCAGGATTGAGGACACTGCCCGGAGGCCAAAAGTAATTTCACTTCCATTTGAAGATGTTTTGAATTTGGCAAGTTCTAGCGAAAGTCACAAAAACAGCTCAAGTAATAACATTTTTTCTTTTGAAAAAAAACGAAAAACTTTTCTACCTTGTGACTCTGAAGTCTTGACCACGTCACCTGCTTTTTGAAGGAATGGTAATTAAATTAGAAGAAAAAATTGAAATTTCAGTCAGCGTGTCATTTTCATGCCTGAACTCAAATTAATCTGGACAACTTGAGCCGACCATGCAGAGAAAATCTTCATTTACACACACAAACGTGGAAATAAAGTCCTGCTGCCATTAGATTTTCCGACAACATCAAATACAACTGAATTGGCCCATTATATTGTAGCTCCAGGCAAACAAGGTCTCCGAATTGCCCTTAAAATATACCATTTTGCACATGACACTATTATTTCACGCCAAGACTTGGGTATGGCACTTTACTTTGTCAGACACGTTAGCTGTCACCTAATCCCATGGTGAACCTTCACCAGAGGTTAGTGAATGGAGTAGTTGGTCATAATGAGGCAGGAGCAGCTGCAGGCCCTTTTGATAGAATGAGGTCACTAGAGCGACAAAGATCAGCGCGCTTGATTGGGGGTTGGTTGAGGTGGGGGGGGGCTCGCTCAAAAGGACAGGCAATGAGCTATTCTGCATTGAAGGAATGCGAGGCTGCGGGCCCCTCTGCTCTTTTTCCAATGCGCATCCGTGTCAGAAATAAACCATTTTAATTGTTCTCTGATTCTCCCCACCACCGTTTTGGCGGAAATGATCATTGAAAGATTAATAGGATATTTGTCCTGGTAACCTTTGATATAAATCGTGCCGTAATGGGGAACATTCTCCATGACTAGCGTGAATGAGTAATTAAACATGCATGGCCAAGCACCATGGGGGCGGGTACAAATACGTTGAGTGCATGGCAAGTAAGGTTTGACCCAAGCTATTGAACATATAGGGTTGGATGAATAACCGAAGTATTCTGCTGGTGGGTCCGTCTTTTTTTTTTTTAGGTTAATGATAGTGAGACTGGTTTTCTTGAAATGCCTACTATGCCCTTCAGTTGGAGGCAGGAGTGTACCAGGGTACATGACTAATTCATACGAGTGGGGCAGAATAGTGGTATGACCCAAGAGGGGAGAACTTAGCTGGAAGAAACAAGATCCTCCTTATAGACTAATGGATGTGTTAGCAAGTGTGCTTTCAGACCGGCTTTCATGTTGGCTCCACCAGAGGGTAAAGAGGGAATGGCAAATTAATTATAGAAATGAAGCCAACCTCCTTTTCTTATCATAGAGGGCAGCTGTGTGGCAGCTGTGCGTTTTCTTTCTCTGCTCGGCGGCGCAGGAATGTATCCTGTTCAACAGCAATCCTCTGCCTCTCTTCGTCAATCCATACAAACTCACTCAGAAGAAAGAGATTCTGTATATGGGGAGGGAGTTGGAAAGTGGAGCCGTTATTGAGTGAAAATGTCATAGACACTGTTGCAGACTGGCACAGGAAGAATCCGGCTCTGTATTGCCTTTCAACTTATTTCACAGCTTTCCGACCCTTTCCACTCAAAGTTGGCTAATAAATCAATATTTCAAGCAGGATCTGGTGTTGTAATGTCTGTGAAACACATAGACCACCGGCACATATATATTCCTATACACCCACGAGTCCACTTGACAAGCTGCGTGGTCCTGATCCTCGCCGGCATTGCAGCACCGCGGGAGACATTTGGGATGTGAAATCTGTGACCCACTCTAGCAAATGAAAAGAGCAGCGCCATCAGAGATTGACAGCAGCGTACTCTCACCTCACACGCTGGAGGATTCCCAAAGGTCTGCTTTGGAAATAATGGGGAAGAGCAACAATGAATGCATGGAATATTAATGCCGAGTTGATGCCAGCCTCAACTCAAAATGTTCATTTCCATCACATCATTCCATGCGTTGTCACGCCGTTTTCAGGAGCAGTCCTCAGGAACATCATATTAGAGATCATACATTCATTATGGCGGAATCTGTCGTCCTTTACTAACTTGCAGTTAATGCTTGCTCATTTCCGTTTTTTTTTTTTTTTTTTTTTTTGCAATTTGACTTGGCTTTTTTTTTTATTTTTTATAAACTTAATTTACAGTGACAGGGGAGACAGAGAGGAGAGTCAGGGGACAGAGAGAGGGGGTGACAGCGGCGAATGTCCTGGGCCTGCCACTAAACTGGGTTACTGCCGAGGTGGCATATGTGGAGCATGCACTGTGAAGAGAAACAACTGAGAGCCCAACGACTTTTCACTTCTTTGGTTTTGCTAATGCTTTGTTTGTAGAGACCCTTTTCTTCGTAAACAATCCCAGACCACCCATAGTATCGGGCAGAACAAACATCCCTAAACACAACTTTTCAGACAGGGGAGACAGAGTTCAGCCGAATTAAAAAAGACAGGCAAAGGCACAAGGTCCACAGGCAGAAGCCAGACAAGGTCAAAAACGGAGAAAAAACACTTACTTACCACAAAACGGCCGGGATGCTGAACATCAGGAAGCGGACGAACTGGCAACAGACAAAGGGAAACACAGGGTCATATATATTAGGGAGGAGAGGAGACAAGTGGACACAGGTGAGACACATTAGGCAAGGCAAGTAATCACTGGGGCGGGCAAACACATGAGGGCAGGAAGTTAAGTGCTGTGGAACAAGATAAAGACAGGTGAATACCAAAATAAAACAGGAAACAGCTGAAAAGATGTCAAAACACCAGACAGGATGTGGTTCACCTGCTCTTCACACTCCCACCCCTGTTTTTATAGATTAGACCCTTGAGTCATTAGGCACCCTGTGTTCTGATTCAAATCACATCGTTTACATAGTAGGTATGAGAGTAAATATAATATACATTTATGATTATCCTCATCATATTAAAAAAAAAAAAATACATGCATAGTTTTCTTGTGCCTCTGGAGCAAAAGATTGCACAGGTTCATATAAAAGCTCCCCCCCCATCCCCCAACTGATGGCACTGCAATGCAATTTAAATGCTTTCTGGGAGGACCCACACCAACATGTTCTCAGCATACGTTACCTAGTTTGGCATTAATGCGCTCCATGGATGGTGCCATTTACCGAGTTAGGAAGTCGTTATTCTGACATATGGGTTTGTGAGCTCTTAAATCGTACGGTGAAAAAAACATTGGCGCTACAAAGACATGGCGTCGTATTTCATTGCGAAGACAATTTTAAAAAACAAATCGTTGCTTCCACTAATATATTGCTTTACGGCCCGAACCTCTAGAATAGAATGTACGCAAGATTTATGATGAAGAAAAATAATCAAATCTATAGAAAGAACAAGTTGGTTATTTTTAGGCTGGAAGTGTCGTCCCTACCCTACTATTTTGTTTTCATTAAAGAATTTTGCTATTATACCATGGCCTCTTGGGTTTCGAAGGTCTCTCCTGGCGAGGCAGGCCCACAGTTCTCGGGGAAATGCTGTGAAGGGAAAGTGTTCCGGTAGAGGCCTGAAACTGAAAGGAAATAAAGGAGGGAATTCAAGTTTCACACCAACTTCCAAATTGGCATAAATTGAGTAAAGACAAGGGAACAAAGCAGAGAACATTTAATAGTTTAATTATAAGCTGCTGTATACATTCAGTGATTATTCCGATTTTCATGTTGCCAGAAGCAATGGGTGAGACCAGCAAAACATTCAGCTACACGATCTAGTTTGTTGTATGCAATTTGTCCATTTTCATTCATATTTTTCAACATTGTACATAGTTTACTGCAAAGCAACAAAAAACCCCATTGCTGATGTGCAACACGGTTCTTCCCAGACCTTCGTTCCTTTTTATCGAACACAGTTCCACCCTGTTTGTCGCGTTGGAGGGGAGAGCCATGTTTCTGCCACTCTGGTCTTAACCATATCTTTGAGATCAAGTGAACACAGATGGCAAAGGGTGACAGCAGTGCTGAGCAAAGCTATTCTGCACATCCTAACGCACTCAGTTGAAGCAAAAAAAAGAAAAAGAAAAAGAAAAAAAAGTCTTGTTTAAACTTGATTGGGCCCAATAGGAAAGCTGACTCATTAAACAGATCTAAGAGGCGGAACCCTGTGTACTAACTTTAAGAAGACTTGGAGCCGTTCTTTCTCCTCCTTAGATACTAAGATTAGGCAACATCCTGCAATCTTCAAGGTTTTGTTTGCATCTTTTTTGGTTTCTTTTGCTATCTCACTCTAAGCTCATTGAACTGACACACTAATGTTGGTGCTGAAATCGCTTTTTTGTCATTTTTTTTGTCTTTTTTTTTTTACATTTTCTAGTAGCCCACACAGAAACTTGATGGCACAAGAACTGACCAATAAGAAACTCTTTACAACAAGGTAGACTGCAAGTCAACAGTTGCCAGGGGTCACACGATAAACCAAAAAAAAAAGAAAAATCCAAGTTCATTTTGAAAATGAAAAACAAATCAGGTTCAATATAAAAGCAAAAGACAAATGAACAAAAGCAAGTTAATTTCAAGTATAACTTACTCATAAAATAACTACACAGCATTAAATATTCTCATTATACATTTTTTAAATTATTTATAAAATATATTTTGGCATATATGTTTTTTTTTATTTTTGTGTTTGTGTAACAAACGCTACTGTAGCTTCAGTTGAACACCAATGTTTATTTGTTTTTTTTCTCTGGAAACCAAACATTAAAGGGATTGTCACATAACAACAGGTTATTAAAAATGATAATAGTAAACCCTATACAGAGTTTCACATAGCAAGACATGAGTGACGATCCCTTCTATCCTAGCCCCATAGTCAAAATTCAAAAAAAGTACAAGACCAGAGCACAAAGTTCTAATTTGTGCTCCACTGGCTACAATCAAGTTTGGGCACAGGAGATTTCAAAAGCAGTCTTTTTTTTTTTTTTTTTTTTTTTTCTCTCATACAACTTGAACACAAGGATTTGTCTGTCCCACTTCCGGTGTTCAGAGCAGCGGGGCAGATAGTGAGAGTTCATTTAGCTCCATCCATGATAAAATATAAATACTGTCAAGACCTCACAGTCTGATGACACGAGGACGTCCTTGGGGATGCGGAGAGAAGCTTTCTGCTTTTAGTCAGGGAGAAGGGCAAATGAAACTGAAAGGCCTCCCGTTCCCTTCTCCCGAACGCAGGGGAAAACATTTTAGAACCGAATCCTGTGCATGTCTGTGTGTTGCTTATCACATTGACGGAGCTCACTATACAAAGGAACAAAGAGCGATTTTGGCAGCTAGAACAAAACTGCAAAACCAAAGAAGGCAAATATCAGTTTGTGATACAAAAGTAGTTCACAAGGCATAGCTGTACTCATGAGCTGGCACCTCGGGGTGTCCAAACGTTGTAGCGTCCTGCTTTGGCTCAAGGGGCTGGAGAGCTCCACCGGGCACGTCCATGCAGTCAACAGTAACCTGCCTGTCAAAAAAAAAACAAAAAAACAAAACAAAAAGCAAACAAGGGAAACATTACCGCGACTACAACAAAGCCACATCCACTACCTCGGCTCGAGCGCACAACTAGCGGCAGCGTACCGCCGTGGTCACTGTTCGTCGGCATCAGCGCAAGCTGGCTTATCCAATGCTGCAAAAGGGTGTGTCTCTCTATTGCCACGGCCTGACTCTCTCCTGTGTACACACAGCTATTGCGGGGTATATATATGTGAGTCAACACAGTGTGCGTGCGTGTGCGGATGTCGGCGTCGTAGAGGAGCTCGCTAAAGCACTATGTCCTTCAGGCGCTTGCTGCTGGGGGACTCCTTGTCCCGGCCATCGTGGAGGAGCGTGTTGAACTCCCTGACGGACGGCTCACTGTCCTTCCCCTCCGGCTGCCGCAGCAGGCTGTGGTTGGCGATGCGCTCGGCGTCGCGGCACTTCAGCGTGTTGTAGGCAGTGGACGGCTTGGACAGCGGGCTCTTCAGGTGCACGGGGGAGGTGATGGGGCTGGCCGCCTCGCGTCCGTTGCCGGCTTCGCGGACGGCCCCGCCGTTGGCCTTGGGGCTGCACACCTGAGACTCCTGAGTCCGCTTGCCCTTAAACTCTCCCCGCTCCAGGTCCTCGGGCCCGTCCTTGCCGAAGGTGGCAAAAGTCCTCTTGGCGGTGCCGTCTTCGTAGTGGGGCACGTCCACCGTGGTGGCCTCAATGGACAGGGCGATGACATTGCGAGCGTGGTCGGGCGACTTGGCGCGCGCCGGGATGGGGACGCGGGGCATCCAGCAGCGGTCGGAGTGGCCGAGGATGCGACACTCGTCTTGGCAGTGAAAGCCCTCGCTGGGATCTGCGGGGGACAGAGAGAAAACGCGGCGGTTAGCTCTGTCTGTGAAACCAGCCCGATTTCCCTTTTTATGCTCGCCTGCACACACATTTCACAGTGGTACGTCTCCCACGAGGCCTTCATTTGATTTTGGTATGCCAAATCTGTCATGAAATTAAAAAGGGGAGACTAAATATGCTGCATATTGTGTTTTAATTAAAACAGCCCAATTTAGAAATGACTGAAGGATTTGCTTTTGCTCGTACCGCATTCTTGCGACTGCTCAGGACTGGTCCTGCAGACACTGCTCACTGATAAGTCGAGCTGAATGTTCAGGGCACTTCTAATATGCCAATTAAATTATGTATTGTTCAATCAAAAGTCCATTTGCGGCTCTTGTATAATTGGGTTTTCTGTAACAACACCAGATGAAAGGCAGGTTTAAACAGTGCAATCAGATACGTCAAAGAGACACAGCAGACATGCTGTGGTGTTGTTTGCCTGGTTCTTCTCTCCCTCACTTACTCTCTCCGTCATCTGGCTCCGAGTTATAAATATGTAATGATGTTGAATGCCGGAGTGAAAAAAGGATTTGTCTGAATCTGTATTAGTGCACTCTTATGCACTCGGATGTGTCAGAGGGGGAGGACATTTGGAGACAATTTTTGCCTTGTCAAAGAAATAAGTCCCGCTTTCCTCCTCGCACTGCAATGCCGGCAGTGTATGTCCCGCTGTTTGTTAGTAAGCCACAAAAAAAACAGGTGCAGTTGCACGGAAAGCACCGAGTCCTCCCAATCGTTAAAAACCATCTCTCCGTGCCACAATCTCCAGAAAGGATTTGCCACACAGATACGCAATGACACATTTCTGAGGTCCCCTACTGGCCGCTTCACTTCTAGCGGGAGCCGCCATCCGTTCCGCAGGCCCAAGGTGACAAGAGAGGATTGCGAGAGGGATTGCCATCGACCCAAATGCATACGCTTACATCTGGCAATCGCAGCTTGACAGATCACCTAATTAAAATCACTAATGATCTGTTTTTCACTCGTCTTTGCTGCACTCGCGAGAGTTACCTCCGCTTAGGCCCTGGGGATCGAAATTGAAAGATTGGAGACAGGCTTTTCAGGACCAGAAATGCCAGTGCTGTCTCTCATGAAGTATAATCTGATGAGACTGACAGATACCCCGGTGACTAGATGAGTGAATGAGTGCGTAAAGGGGATCATGGGCTGTTTCAACCCAAATATGGAGAAGAGTGGCGTTCTGGCGGAGACACAAACACCAGCAGCAAGACCATGCAGACAACTAAGGTCCCATGGTCAGAGGAATGCTTTGTGGCGTCTAGATGAACACACACAAAGTCATCCACGGACGCACGCAGACGTGGCATTCTCGCCATTAAACGCATCCTCTTCCTCACAAGGGACAGGATTGATCTAGGAATCTCAGCACATACAACACTCATGTAATTATGCGAGTCAACATCTCACAGGATTTCTTCGGGGTGAAAATATTACCATAATTACCAAATATGATTACATGCTATTACGTATTACTGTATCCATACTGTAACTGTGTAGGTCTTCTTTTCTCTTTTTTTTTTTTAAATCAAATCCCTACACAGTAAAAAAAATCATTGGATATGGCTGATGTGCAATAATAAGCAGACTGAATATATTTCACACGAGTTGCACCTCCTGTATGTCTGTAAATTTGCACGAGGCTGATTGGTCCAAGGAACTGCACATGTGCAATCAAGGAGACAAAAGACATGTAGCTGGGGGTTTTGTTTAAACAGAAGGGCATCCAATCAGAGTGTAATAATGTAATCAAATCAGAAAGCCTCGACTAGGTACCACGAGCAGAGTGGGGAATGAAAACAAAAAAAAAAAAACATGTCCAGACAGGATTAGATCGTCCACCGCAGTAGTATTTTTAAAGCACTTTAAAATCCCATGTTTGGATTTTTTAATCCCACGTTATGGCCTTTTCGTCATCTGCAGCCCTTTTAGAGGCCCTTTCTTTGATAGATTGCGAAAAAAGGAAGACACTTTAGAAAGTCAATATTTTAGTCATTATACTAATGAATAGTCTATTTGGAAAGCTGATATTCAAGGACTTGTGTGCATTGTAAAACTCTGCTTGCACGATGCGTTTTAACGCTGTAACTTCAATGTTCAAATTTGCTCCAAAACACAGGGCGTGTAGCTTTAGCTCTGGATTCAGTAATCCGAAATGTCTCCCCAAATCATGTCTGACATGTTTGACAAAGTAGATATTTTTTTCCCTCCACTGATTAAAGATTTACAGGCATTCATTTCCAAGGTAATGAATGCCATTTCCTCTCAATACTTGGGCTTTTTTCCACAGCCCAAAGCAGTTGCCAAAGCATGAAAAGCCTCCAGGCACAAAGGAATATACACAAGTTGCATGCTATCTGCGTAGCAGTGGTTGCGTGTGCAGTGAAAGCCTTTTTTTATTTTTTTTCCTCCTTTCCTTTAGGGGTCTATGGAAGAGCAACCGGGTTGTAAATGACATTGTTATGAAAGCCAAGTGCCATTAACACTCACACATCCTGCCTGTGCTCCCAGCTTCATAAAACGCAGATGTTGCTCTAAAAGACGAACCAAAAAATGGATGAGACTAAATTTAAATAATAAAGTGACAGGCCATCGACCTCTCACAAAACACTATCCTCCCCCCCCCCCCCCCCCCCCCCCCCCCCTCCATTCCAAAACCAAAAACAGCAAGCTGTAAGGGTGATTACAGCAGTAGCTCGGTTTGGAAGTCAACAACTACAGAATGAAATGCAGTGACAGCACGTCCTGCTGTGAATGTGCGCTCGAAGTCGAAAATAAGCTCACCAATAAGTTCTTAACAGACTTTAAGTAGAGTACAGAGCAGGATGTCACTGAGAACATTTCCTGTCTCAGATTTAATACCTATTAATTACTGAGGGAGTGCCATCGGGAGGTGGAGGCTGCCTGTGTGTGTGTGTGTGTGTGTGTGTGTGTGTGTGTGTTTTTTTTTTATCTTCCACATTTATAATATGCAAACAGACTAATGGCATTGGAGGCAAAAAGAAATCCATGTATAAAACATCAAGTGATATCAAATCAAACATGCTCCACTTTAATACTGAATTTAAGGTCCAAAGACAAGCAAATGCATTTGAGGCCACTTAAAATATGTATGTACTGATGTGCGTGGCGTTGGAAAAAAATAAATCTAGCCACTTCAAAGACGCAGCCTCAATTCTCCTGCTAGGCATTGGCCATGTTTGCAGATACCTGGAATAGCGGGGCACTGCATCGGCGCGGCGAGGAAACCCTGACGTCGCCTGTCATTTCATCTCGCCTCTGCAGCCAATTCAATCCCGTCTGTCTCTCTCGATCAGATGAGGGCGGCTTAACTTCCAGTTACGGCAGACGGATCCTCAGCCCAGGCGCGGGGATACCACTACCTGACGAGATCATTGCTCAATTTACCCCTGTGCACTGCATATTGTGCATTGCTTCCTGTCATGCAGCCGAGGTGGTAACTTGCAAATGTTGCGGCGTAGGAGGATCAGCAAAATCCAAAAAGAAATCTCCATTAACCAAATGGACGGGATGTGTTCACGGAGTGAGGCGACTCCCCGAGTCTCCCTCCAGCTATTTTGCATCCCGTTTGGCTATAACGTGCAGCCTGGGTTGGACAACAGAGGCCGTTCTTCCTCCAACACGCGGCCTCAAGGTTGAAAACAATGACGTAAACCTATAAAATGAGTGTAAGCAGCCACAAGAAAAGGGGAGGACAGATTGGAGGGCCGGAGATGGGGTTGAGTGGATGGTAACCCAGAGTCTGGTGTCAGAATCTTCCTTCTGTATGTCTTAATTTAACTGGAGCCACGATGGGGACTTGCAGAATGACACAGTTCAGTCCATTTGTTTTTTTGTTTTTTTTTTACAGCATGTTAAACGCAAATGGAATTTAGAACAATGATAAATACATATCTTTTTTTACAGCGTAAAAGAGTTATCTGCCACTTTTGGCTTAATCTACTTTTGTATTTCCTCTGAATGCTATAATTTTTTTTTTTGCGACAGCAACAATACATGTCCCGGTTCCGCTCGAAATAGGACAGAAGATACTCCCGAACAGACATCCAGGAAGCTTAAAGTAAACACCGCCGTGATGTAACTGTTTGGAAAAAAAGAAAAAAAATGTAAAGCAATTTCAACCAAGATGTATTTTTATATTTGTGGCCGGACTTAGATGTTACCGATTCCCTTTGATTATCTCCATGCTTTCCTGTTTTTTTCCCCCACACTGTCTGATACTAAACCATATCAAAATACTGTGCAAAAGCTATATAATAGCCTGTCTGTAATCTGAAAAGATAATTATTCAGCCGCGGTGAGTGAAATACCCGACAGCAACTCTGTTATAGTGTCTATTTTCAATTTCGTATCGTATCCTACGTATCTACATAAAGTTAAATACATTTGGCTACCGTCTCACTCACCCTCTTTGAGGACAGCCCTGGAAGTCAAAATTTCCTGCTCGTATGACCCCCATTTTTCTGCTCCGATTTTGGTATTCCAGTGTAGCCGTGACAGTGAGTCGGCTGTTTTTCTAATTGCTCTCCATATTAATTTTCCATCCTGGCAGTCACATGGCAAAGATTGATTACATTTAAATTGTTACGACGGAGTCTTGGTGGAGCCTGTGATGCAGATGCTAATGGAAGCCATCGCAGGGGAGGGAAGCGCTAAAAGTGTGGCGGCAGCAGAATAGACTTTTGACTGTCAGCGTTGGCTCGCTGGAGCCCAGAGCGCGCTCCGGACCCGACAGGCTCGGCCTATCCCGGCCCTCACACTGGGGACGAAACATCTAGTGTGCCCTAACTACGGCAGAGGACAGTTCAGCAGGCCGGCCGGGGCTAAGGACCGGCCCGGGCAGCCTCCTACACCCCTCACCGGGGAGAGCCCGCGCACCGCCTGTCATCCCAGGCAGCCAATTCAGTCTGCGGGCCATAAATCAGCCCGGAGGCCCGGCTCCTGCGGGAGCGGCAAGATGGAGTGTGATGGTCTTGTTTTTACAAACAGTGGAGGGGCACCCTTACTGCACCACGCAAGCCATCAGTCTCCGCCCGGCACTGAGTGCTCGCCTTCTCCCCGCAGCATCTGGTTCGGTCACATCGAGCCCCCCCCCCGGCGCGACGCGGGGCCGATCCATCCCCGCGCGGCTCCCCACACGAGCCCAGCCTTTTGCGCTTCTCCTCCCTCCGACCGCCTCTTTCATTCTGACATCGCTGCCGTACCCGGTAACTGCATGTCATTAAATAAATCCTCCGCTCAAACATCTGCCGCTCTCATTTCTGCCTGTCTGAGCGACATTTCTTCCACTCTTCCAGTGGAGGAATTCATTGCGACACTTCACACCAACTTCTGCCAATGTTTCCCTGCACGGTGTTCTGTCCCGACACTGCTGTGCCCATCCCACTCAGCCCTGTGCAATTCCTAGCAGGTCCCGGCGTAAAGAATGCACTTCCGAACTGGTGTTGACAAACAATGCACTCGCTCCTAAAACCGGTCCAAACAGCACCTGTTTAACAGCTGTGTTTCAGTAGCGGGAGGGGGGCGGGGGGGGGAAAGCAATCGCTATTCTTTTTTATAAATCACTATGTCATTGCACGGCAATGTTTTGGTCAGGAGCAGGAGCGCTAGCCAACAGACGGCTTGATGCAGTGGAAGTGATGCGGGCTGGTTGTCAAGATGACATACGTGAGAGGGCTGGTTTCAATGCCCCAGACAATAAATAGTATTTTGCTGAAAGGATTCTCCGGCAATATTGGGCCCCGCTCCCAACATCACTGGCTCCCGGAGGTTGCAGTATTTAAGCCTCTGGGCCGGGGAGGTATCATTTCAAGCTGAACAGTGCCCAACTTTTAAACCCATCTGCCGATCCAGCAAAATGCAGAGACAGGGTAGACCAAGAGACATACTTCATCCCTTCTGGACATTGAAATAGTACTAATTATGATAAAATGTCAAAATGCCTGTTCTTTTCTCCACTGCAAGACAAGGTAGCCGAACACATTGCTGGCATTGGAACAAAAAACAGCTTGCTCGGTTTGAGTTTAATGAGATAATTATGATTTCCAGGAAAAACGAATCATCAGGACAAGAAATCAAAAGCGATATTTAGAAAAAAGGAAAAGAATTAAGTCTCAAACGAATTCAACTGCAACTTACATGCAAAGCCAACTTGACATTTGTCCAATTAAATGGGAAAGTATGTACAACGCAAGCTAAAAGTAATTCACGCAATGTTCTTTTTTACTGTCCTAATTAACCATTGTAAATACATGTCAATTAGTGGAACGCTGGTCTGAGGAATATGAACAGTTAATGAAGAAATAACTGAACATATGTAGTAATTCTATGAAATAAAGGTCGATAAAGTATAAATAATGTACGTCTTCATCGTGGTACCAGGTCAAGTGTCATGTGCTATGATTAGGTGTACTTCCTTGTCAATTAGCGATAGGATTTATGAATTACGACCCGCCTCAAATCAACCTGGGTTCTGACGTTCCAGGGCCACGTTCACAACATGACAGCCCACTCCCAGAATGCAGCGCAACCCAGCAGGCTGCCGGTGTCCTGATTACAGACCTGGCCACTCCGCCGCCCGTCAGAGCCAGCCAGGCTGCCTGCGCTGCCTCTGTCTACTTGGCTCGTTTCCTCCACAACGCATCGGCAGAGGACATCTTTAAATACACCGAATCAAACGCACTATTTCTGTGTTTAAGCTTGACCGAGCAAGCGAGCTAATTTGCTCCTAAACCCTCGAGTCTGGGAGAAGCAAAGGGGGACAGAAACACACTGTTAAATTACATCTTTGAATGGGGTGGGGGGGGAAGCCACGCGATGGGGAGGATGAGAGTGGACTCGGGGATAGCAGCGATATGGACTCTGATCAAGTTTCAGGAGAAAGCGGTGGTAATGCCTGGTCCCTGGCGCGCTTCATCTCATTCTGACCATTAAATATTCCCGGTCGGAATCTATAGGCACGCCATCGGCTGCAATGGATCTCTAGGAAACATGTGCAATGGGCACAGCAGGAAAATGCAAACGGCGGCAAATGTCAGGGAAATGTGACGGCATTATTGCTTTTGATTAGAGAACACGACGTCCGTGACAAATTTAAGTTGTTTCCATCAGCACCAATGTGTCTAGTGGCGAAGCGGCATTTTTTTTTGGGGGGCCCTTCACTCAAAAAACACAACACAACTAACGAAGTGTGGAGAAACAGATTTATGATTTAATGAATCTGAACAATGCATTAGGTAAACAAATTCCTCAGTGCCTGTCATTATGTCGAGGTCCAAAAACAACTGGGGACAGCCCACCGGGCAGCATACCAATATCTTAGGATATTTCCTCTCTCACTCTGAGAGTGTCCCTGCTTAAAAGAGTGGCCTTATGTTATTTAAATAAATGAGGCCACTTCTCATTGAATCATGTTCACTTTGTGTCAGCGAGGACTGTGTGTTTTATATTCCATTTTATCCTATATTGTGTATTCACAGAACGGCCAGCATGGTTCAGCTTCTCTCTCAGTTTCTTCTCTCTTTCTTTTTTTTCCCTCCTGCTCTTTGTTCTTAAAAAAAAAATAATAATCTGTTCCATTTCCCCCTACACTTTTAACAAACCTCTGAAAGTAGGACACCGCCGATTGGTTGAGTGTGGTTGCATGCGGTTTGACGGGCAGGTTCCTTTCAGCGCGCAGAAAACATATACAGTACGAAGGGGCGGGCCACCCCCGGAAACCGATCGCGGTTTGAAAAGGCAGTCTCCCCCGCTGAACCGGAATCGACTGAGTCACCTCAGGGACAGACACATAAAAGGAATAAAGAAGACACAGTGAGGGCCCCTTGCTGCGGGGAGCGGCATTAGATGTGCACCTGCTGGGCAGCGGAAAAAAACAGACGGCAGCCTCTCCGGCAACTTATATTCCTCTGTCATAAAGGACAGTCTGGTTGGCATTGTGAGGGCCCTGCTGATGCTCCCTATTATTCACCGCAGTGAGTTCTGTGCGCCGCGACGCCGCTCGGTATCACACGGAAAAGGCCCGATGTCCGCAGCATTAGCCGCCCACCATCCGGTGCTCCACTTAGACAGAGACGAGTGTCAGTGGGGAAAGAGCTTCAGCTCCTGTTAAAGACGCAAGCTGGAAACGGAGGCGGGCGCCTGAACCGAAGAAGTGAGAAGGAACTAAAAACCACATCTTTTTCTGATTCGAGGAACATGACTGTAGCATACATAAGAATGGCGGCAGCGGCCTTGACACAGCGGTGGTAATTGGATTTCTCAGGCCGCGTGCCCACTCATGATAACATGCTGAGCTGTGACATATAAAGTCCTAATGTGTGGCAAGGTGCAGCAGAGTGGAAGTGACAGGTGTCAAAGATCCAATTCCGCTCCGTCCTCGAGCTCCTTTTTCTCCGAGCTCCTTTTTCTCAGAGAAGCCGAGGAACCACCTGCCCCGTGGTAAAGCCAAAGACCAAGCTTGACATTCACTTGCGCATCCCAGCCAGAAAAAAAAACCTATGTCGAGTGCAGCGGCTGGAGCCGGGGGTGGACGTGGGCGGGGGTCGGCCGGCATTAATGTGGATCCGGGAGGCCGTGGCCTGATTGCTTGCTTTATTTATTTTCTGATGCTAATGTGAGCTGAATTCAAAAGGAGCACAGGATTTCTAAGACGTGGCGGAGAGCGCACAAAGAAGCTGGAGACCCCCACCGCAGATGGGGGGGGGGGGGGCGGACGGGCGCGGTGGAGTGTCTGGCCACGGCTCCCTCTCAGCCCTCTGCATGTATTCTGGTCTCATCTTTAACCAGGATTGCATGAGCCGGCGCATCATTAAAAAAGAGCCATCCTGAGACTCTACTGTCCGGCATTAAACTTAACAGCCGACCTCCCCTATTACATTTATCCTAAGCTTTAAGGAGGTCAGGGGACATTTGGCCAGCGACATGCAACAGCTGAGTGAGTTCTGCCGCTCGGTAATTTATTTGCATAAACATCCGCAAACCCAGCTTGAATGTAAAAAAAAAAGCCTATTTATCTACTTTTTCCTGTAAAAAAACAAACGAAATAAAAACACATTAATATAATCATTACTATAGCATTTATATGGTTCACCCTAACCTGATTTTACATAATCTATTCATGTGATAAGATTTGTTCAGTGAAAGACAAGTGTTTCTAAAAATAAACATTTTTTTTTTACAGTCAGATACAAAAAGAGAAGGATTTGTAAAAAATATATATATATATATTTTTCGCGTTGATATGTTTACATTTATCTGCCGCCGCCAGCTATGCCACTATGGAAACACCACTCTGCATCTCATTCAGCTCTTGACCTTTCCAACAGATGAACACATATGAAGGAGACGGTCCTATTTCTTTCACTAGCAATATGTGTTAGCGGTGTATGCGTTCATTCATTGAATAAGGTGTGGACAGAGGTTATCACAGCTGACAAAGTTCATGTGTTGAAAGGCCAAAAATGCAAGCAGGGCCTCGTGGAGATCCGAGGCCGAGTAAAGGTCACGGATAGGCTCCCTGGGTCCACACGAACCTCAGCGGGCCCTTTCTCTCTGCTACTATGTCTTCACTCTGGCATCAATTTTTCACAATCTGGGTCAATGGCAGCCACAACGTGCCTCCCACTATTGAGACCTTCTCAAAATGTTGAATTAGGGCCTAGTGAGCTCATCCCTGCAAGGTCACACAGGGGACAAACGAGGAACACTGACACAAATTGGTGAATGAAAGGTAGTAATGGTGGAGGTGGGTTGGATGACTTCCCCTTAACCTGCGTTGAACTTCCGCCGAGTACAAATCCAAAAAAATGTTTTTTGCCATGCAGATATTCTACAGTATGCGCGGGGTATGTGCTATAAAATGCTACAGAATAAATCATTTTCGCTGAATATACATGAGGAGAGCGAAATATGGAAATGTTATAGCAGTATGCCTGAGGTAGTAACCTTTTGTTACCACAACTGAGGAGGACGACATAACTTTACATATTCCCGTTACAGTTTCCATCGCAGTTACAACGCTGTCAGGAGAAACAATGGGATGAGAACAAAGATAGGGGGAGGGGAGGGGGGGGGGGGGGGGGGGGGGGTGATTAAAAAAAAAACAGAACAGAGGGAATCTCAAATGGATTAAAGAGGAAGTGGAGGTACAGTGGGCTTTTCCCACAGAAAGGAAGTAATAGGGGTTAAAAAAAGAAATGCACATTGCTGATACACGGGAGACCCCCCCCCCCCCCCCCCCCCCTTTACCCCAGCTGCAGTGATAAATGTCTCTTTGTATTCCGGACAGAAAACGGCGGGCTACAATAGACCTGTTAGAAGACAGCTGATCCCCCCCCCCCCTTTTAAACAGAGCCGAGTATATTCTTAATCTTCCCTTTCGCAGAGGCAGAAGATAAAACAAATGCCTCGTGCCAAGACACATAAAGGCAGGGAAATCTGCAGTCTGTGCGGTGCGACTACCGATGCACTCCAAAGCGCGCAATGCGCGCGTGTGCAGCAGGTGCAGCTATAACATGCGCAATTGCGTGCTGTTTGTACTTTTCCCAAGTTTCGCTGCATCTTTGAATCCCTGCAGCATAGCCGTGGTTTCCACGATGAGGGCTCCTAAACGGAGCCGGTGCTACAGGTAATGGAGCTGATTATAGCTATCTGGGCTGCGGGCCAGCTGCCAGACTGGCCTGCCTGGAGGGAGCACAGGCCGCCTGGTGTCTGATATCCTGGGATCCCTGTAATACAAGCCTCGCTTTGGCACTCACTACCCTGCCCACTCCCAGCCGCACACCGAGGCTCCTCGGAGTTGGTCAATGTGTATAGTGTGTCCTCGTCAGGTTGTTTAGTCCGCCCGCTATCTCTGTGTCTATGGTCAAGCCGTCTCTGCGACACGGCCGCGGTAAGTCCCGCCCGCCATTGGAAGCGCGGCATTCATCTCGTCGCTCGGTGATGACGTAACCGGACTGCGTCCACAGCTCTGCTGGTTCTGCTGGGGTACCGGCTGAAAGGACTGATGTCGTCATTTTTCCATAGGAGCGCAGTCTATGAATTCCAGTGGGACATCTTATCAGACATGCAGCCCCACGGAGAATTTAATTGTGTTGAAAGAGATGAAATCACTGCAAAACGTGTGTTAAACGAGAGGTACAAGGGCCAATACAGACACAGCCCTGGGGAGTATGTACATACTGTATATATACTGTATATATATATATAAATATACACAGTACTACTGGGAGGCGAGGTGGTTGAGGAAGAGACGAGGGCACCTCAAGAGTAATAAAAAGATGTGTCACGAGTAAAATATTTCTAACATTAATAAGCCAGTGTGTGTGTGTGTGTGTGTGTGTGTGTGTGATTTCAGTGTAAAGGTGGCCTATAGCCCCTCAGGCCATACACGCCGCTGGCGGCGCGCCGCAGTGGAGATGCGCCAGCGCGATGACCGATGAAGAGAACGACGCGGTTCAAAACATGTGCTGCTGCTGCCTCGGTTCCCTACACAAGTACTGGGATCAATTAGAGCCACAAAAGGAACCCCTGCCTATAGAATTTCCCACTAGCGCCGTCTCTCTTTTTCTTTCCGACTCTCGCTCGTTTCTCTCCTTCCCTTATTAACCTTTAAAGACACAGGCTTGCAGCCACACACGCACGCACACACCCTCAATACACAGTGTACACACCGCTACACATTTGGAATTCAGGTACTCTCTCCACTCTGTTTAATACACATGCACTCAGCCCCCATCAACTTCAGCGTATTACCTGTTCTTAATCTCCCTCCCTCTGCCTAGGATCTTCCTGATCCCCCTGTTTTCCCATCGGCCGTCGATCGGGGGCCCGCTTTGACGAGGTGTTCAACAAACAACTGTGATTCACTCGGTTTCTGCGGAGATTATTAACACACCTAGCATGCCACAGCATCATGAATAAGCAATGGAGATCCGGAGCCCTATTTTCTCTCTGCCTGTGTGTCTCCTCTCTCTCTCTCTCTCTCTCTCTCGCTTCGCCGCTCTCTCTCTCTTTCTTTCTCTCTTGCCCTGCCGCGTTGTGAACTGAATGCCAGGATTGTCTCGAAAATGAGCTGTCAGTGGACGGCCTGCGATGAGATGCTACATCAGGCTCATTGTGAGTCCTGGAAAATAATCAACTATTCCCATTTCTCTCTCTGATGTGTTCAACGCGCTATCCGTGACAAGGGCCCAGAGATAAGACGTCCCCTCTTGAGCTGATTAAATACACTGGGTATATTCAGGAGAGCTTTGGCAGAATCCGGGTTCAAGGGACGGCATTGAGGCATTGTGACATTACTGTATGCTCTCCGTCTGGGCTGTTGGTGTGGATCTTTTTGCGTGTGCAGTTTGTATCTTTGCGCGCAGTTGAGCAAGGGCAGCTCAAGGCAACGCTCGTCAACACTTTGCAGAAAAAGAAAAAGGCCAGGTTTGTTTTAAGTCCTTGACATATTTTCACATATCCCCTCTTGGAATTAAGTCAGGAACAAAAGGGATGGGGCTCGGAATTTTGAAGGAGCGCAGATTTTGTCAAAAGGGTATACTTGGTTAAAAAAAAGAAAAAAAAAGAAAAAGAAAAGTGCAATTAAATATCCAGGTGGTGATCCACTGCGGTGGAGCGGATAAATGCAATAAAGGCAATAACAACAGCAAATTATTTAAGAGCTGCAAACCAACACGACCGGAGGGCCAAAGCCAACTTCCAGAATTGAGAGCAGATATAAAAGCAGCGCAGTTAGAGCCGAGACGGGCTTGACTTACTCGGTGAAATATGTAAAAATCTGATATTCCCATTAGGTGATAGAGGTCTCGCCTGCTTCGCAAAAGACAAAATCAATATCGGTCAGCACTGTTTACATGAGGTGTAATTTAAATAAGTCGGTGCTAAAGACCTCATTGGGTCGCACGCATTTATTCGGCAATGAAAAAAGGGCAGACGGACCCAGCTTAAAATCACATCTCGTTTCCTCCTGATGTCTCGACATCTCGGAGCCACAATCTGCATCTCGGTTGCTTATTACAGACTTCACTACACCTGCATTCTCTGGTGGTGGGTTTGAGCATGCCGGGCGCGCGCACTCTATCTTCCTTAATGCTCGTATTGCACCGAGCTCTCCGTCACTGTCAGCCATTTTACCTCCACCGCAGGTTGAGCATTAGATTAGGCAAATCAAAATCAAAATGGATGGTCCCAGTATAGGGTTTGTGTGTAAATCCAATCATCAAAATATCATAGCCCGACACGTGTCGTTGCCAGTTCCAATCGCGCACCCAGGTTTGATGCCTAATTCAATCAAATGTTGTATGAGAATCAGTCAAATCCTCTGGCACATTCGCAGTTATCTTGGAGTGTGAGAAAGGGGAAAAAAAGAAAAATCACTCCTGTCGGAAAGAGTGTTTCCTCTTTCTATTTTCCCTCGCTAAGACTGCTTACTAGATTCTCAGCTCATCTCTCCATCTCGTTCTCTCTCACACACGTCCGCGCAAAAGCACACACAAGCGCGCGCGCGCACACGCGCGCACACACAGGCCTCTCCTCTCCCCTCTCGTGTTGTCAGCACTGTTCCTGTTGCCTACCCTGATTCTGACACCTGTCAGCATTTTCGTCAGTAGATCACAGAGCTGCAAACGAGAAATGTTCCCCGTGCTGAATTTAGGGCAAGTTTGCAGCAGAAATGTGTGAGGTGCCTTTACTCTTTCTTTAATTCAACAGGGGGACGGATACTGCTCGACTGGCACAAAGTGGGGGAGATGTGGGTTGGAGATATTTGTAGTCAGTCGACGCAAACAGAAGAGGAAGGCAGAAAGACACGGAGAGAGATGGACGGAGAGAAAGACAGAGAGGGGAAGGGGGGCTGAAATCAATTAGGAACAGCAAGACCCTACGGATCTGTGGATAGAAGATGGGAATAAGGAGAAGTCTTCGGCCCGCGGAGGGGGCTTCCATTCCTGGGCTCCAGCTTCAGGCACACACCCACAGGGAGCCAAGAGATAGATGAGAGATATTCTCCAGAGGTGGAGGCCAAGGAATATGTCAGAAATAAAAGAGGCATGTTCCCTCTGCTCCGGCTAATTGAGCACTGTTGGTTCTCTTTAAGTCTAATAAATCAAGAGAGAGACTTTTCTTTTCTTTTTTTTTTTCTTTTTAAGAAATGCTCACTTGTTGACCTGGAAATAATTTCCCAAAACCAAGACCACAAACCTCCAAACCCACAAATCGGACACTGTGAAACCACACCGCGCTCTCCCTTTTCCCCACCCGCGGATATAACCCGAGAGATTTAGCGAAACATGAATCTTAAGCCTTAAAAGCCACGGCTCATCCATATCCAGGAGGAATTAAAGTGTGCGCTATGACAATCAAAGGGAGTCGACAAAATAGATTGAGCTCTCTTTGTCACCAGCCCCCTCGGAGTCTATTCCCTTGCTTCTCCCCTGACACTAATGGTTCTACAGAGCCAACGCTGGCATGTCACACACATTTCAACCACATCCCCCTAACTTCACAGACGTGCCTATAAAGATAAAGAAGAAATCATTTTGTATAGCTCTTTTCTCAATTTACAGTTAGGGTGATATCATGCCTTCTTTTTTATTCTAATGGCAGATACAGTAGAGCCATTACGTGTTAAAGATAGGTCTTTATAGATCTTAAGAGATTTAATGTAATTTGTTCTTCAGATACATCCCTAATCTAATCCACCGGGCGAAGATATTTCAGGTCAAGCTTTTCAAAAAGGAGCACACGCGGCTCTTTGGATTCTTGGATGGGATTCAACAAAGAGGCATTCGCTCAGATTTAAGTCTCAAATCTCTTCACGAGCACTTCGCGGAAAGTCACCTGGGTAGTGGCTGGTGCGGGAATAATGAATAGCATTGTTGAAACCGCACTAGTGAAGAATTAAAAAAAAAAGGTTAAAAAAAAGAAAAAAAAAGAAAAGCATATCCGCGACGGACAAAAGCCAAATATCAAACTCCTAAACTGACATTGATCGAGGACAATCGCTACAGCGATACAGCGCCGGGGTTAGTTCTCTGAAATCCCCCTCCTCAAATGGATTCCCACAAGGTTACAAAAAATCTGATGCGGGGCCTGTGTGCGGCGGTAAAGGCTGGCCTCCTGGGCAAACGGCACAGTTACGCGACAACTGGGAAATGGTAAACATTTGCAGCGTAAAAGCCTGGGAGTTTAACCCTTCCCCCCTCCCCGCTGCCAGCTTCCTTTTGTTCTCGGCACCCATCAACGCAAGAAAACAGCACAATAATACCACGCACAAACAAACAAAAAGGCTCCTCCGCTTGTGTGTGCGCCACTGTCCTTTGGCAACTGCAGTCTCTCGACTTGTTTTCTGCTCTCGCTGGAAGCCAAGGCGCACCATATAACAGAGTTCCAATCATCAAAATATCACAGCTGAGCAGCGGGGTGTTTGGTGAAGATGCCTCTTTGTTTTCTGACAATTCCCCGCCGTTTACTGCGAGCAGTTTGTGTCCATTTTGGTCAATTAAGACATATGAGCTCAAAGCGAGAAAAAAAAACACGCATGAGCGCAACCTCGGGGCTTCTCATATTATACGAACCCTAAACTGTTCTATTTCTGGGAGCTGAACCCAGGGTGGATTTCACTACGCTTCTCCCGAGGAGTCACCATAAACTGGCCATGTGAAGGCCTCGCACAACAGGAGACACAACTGCACCTCATGCTGAATCTGCCCATCTCTTGTCAGCCCACGACACCTTTTTGCCTTTGTAACTACACCGTGGAGATGGTAACGGATAAAAAAAAAAAAAATCCTTTGCTATGTCATTACATTTAAGGCACGTGTAAGGACCTTTGGTCAATGCATTTCATAGATGTGAACCACCATTGCTCTCTCGGTGTGACCGTCGCTGAAGGAAAGGCTCGAGTGTGTTCTTTTTTCTTTTTTGCAAGTGTGAGTCTGTAGCTGGCCGCCACGGCAAAAAAGAAAAACAACAACAAAAGAAAAGAAAGGAAAAAGAAGAGCCAATAACAAAGCATCGAATTGTAATTCCAAACGGATACTTTGTTATTATCTTTTTCGTTCTGGTCAAAACGATGGATAGCACTGTGAAATAGCCTCTTAGTCTGTTTACCGGCACTGTGGAGCTGCTTACACATTCTGCCGGCATGCATTCATTTTGCCGAAACAGATACAATCATGGGTGGTGTTAATGAAAACAGAGCAGCCTGGGAGAGTGCTCCCCACTTGTAATATTCCTCATGTACATCCTTTCTAATTGTCTCCAATAATGAGATCTCGCTACTTGAAGCACCCGTCAGCATGCATTTGTAGAGGCAACGGAACTTTAGCAGGTTGTGCAGTAATTACAGCTGGCAACAAGCAGTCGGTGAATTCACTTTTCATTGTTTATGGCCGGCTATTGCCACTGAGGGGGGAACACCCAGGACAAGCTCATGGTCACGCCACTGTGGAACCACACACTCTGACCCCTTTACACACATATTTATATTCTCTGCCTTATTTCGAAGCTAAATCACCGGCAAATAAAATCGACCAGCCAAGAAAGCAGATGCACATGCATGGCTCCATCTCGTAAGGTTTAGGTGGCCTAACGTTATTAGATCCTGCTCAAACAACAACAGCCAACTTGCTCTAGCTGAAGCATCTGGTTGGTTGAATATGGCAGCAAAAAGGAAGCGCCGACAAACGCCGAGTACAGCTCGTTCGTCCACACCCACGCACATCACACTCCACTGATAAAAATAGGATAGGGGAAGAAAAAGAAAAAAAATCACAAAATCCTTTATGCAAGTAGGGTTCCTTTTCATTAGCCCTGGCTCATTAAAATGTATCCTCTATACGAGCTGAGGAGGAAGAAAGTCGCATGTGAGCAGACACACTCGGTGGGGCAGCGCTGGGGCAAAAAAACAAAAAAACAACCAAAACAGGTGTCGATGTTAACTGAGGGAAGAAAAGTACCAAAGTTCCCAAACTGGAGCAAAAATACCAATGTATATTTCGGTTGCGGCCATTCATATCTGCATGCTCCGTCGTTAAAAATAGTGTGCTTTTTAAATAGGAGAAAAATGTCCGGTGTTCCCTCCTCAGCCATAACTAATGTGAGTCATCCTTAAAAATGTCCACACACACACACACGCACACACAGACTCTCATGCTCTGCTGAGCCGTGGCACCTGTGCATGCGGCGTTTCCTTTGAGCTCGGTAAATACCCTCAGGTGCATATGGTAACATCCCGCTCTGCTCCAGACAGCTTCATCCTGCCTGCGTTCCCTGCTCCCTCTCCCTCCCCCTGACCCACCGTCTTCCTCGCTCTGACTGGCAGCAGTTAAGAACGAACACGACCCCTCACACTGACTTCTGCCAGCCGAGTGGATGTCTTTTTAAACGGCGAGTCAGAAATGAAACATCAACATTAATTCCCCGCTAAATGATCCCGCTGAATAATGGATGAGGGTAGGCTGGAGATATGTAGATTTCCCACCTTCTACCTTTTTTTTTTTTTTTTTTTTTTTTTGAGCCCCATTGCTGCCTTTTTTTTTTTGAGAGCCCCATTGCTGCCATTCGAGGGAGCAGACGGGGGTACTTTCAGTCAATAATAACGCCTCAGCCCGCATCAAAGGGGAGCCTCGTTGTCAGAGATCCCGCACATTAGCTGCTCGAGTAGGACATCAAAGACAAAAAAAAAAAAAAAACGGTGTTGCTGCTCGTACTTGCACTTCTGAGGGCTGCAACGGGCGTAACGCACCCTAAAAGATTCTCCGCGGGCATGAAAAACAGACTCGAGTGCGCACGGGAACACACATCGGCCTTATCTTCAGACTGGCAAAACACACTCCAAAGGATGTTGCAATCCTCTCTGCACACACACGCACGCGCGCGCACGCGCTCTCACTCGGAGACGCTGCTTTACGTACCTTGGTCTGGCAGCTGGCAAACATTGGGCGGGACGGTCATGTTCAGCACATCATTGACGGCCGTGTCAACATAGTGTCCTCTCTGGACGTCGTGTTCGCTGTCCGTCTGGTCGCTCTCCTCGTGGCCGCTGTCCTTCAGGCTGTTCCCCTCCAGGTCCTTGAACGTCGATGTGCTACATGGGGGCCAGCAGGGAGGAGAGGGGAAACGTTTGATTAAATGTCACGTCACCTGTTCTCCGGCGCTCCCCTCCGTCCGTCCCCTTTGTCTGTGGCGGTTTGTGACGAGACGTCCGTCTCTTTTTCTGTCCTTTCCCTGAGTTCTCTGCCCTTTCGCGCGGGCCATTCCCATGAATTCCAAACAGATGAACGGTAATTTGTTTCAGGAGAAAATCTTTGTTCAACACTACCGTACTCTTTTTAAAAAAAGAACAAAAGTCTCGCGCTTGCAGTAACCATTCAATAAAGGGAAGGTCTAAATCTGTTGAGAGCCTTTTTTTTTGAGGGGGGGGGGGGATTTGGAGGACACTTCTTGTTTTTCTTTTTAGCTTCACATCTAGTTGCACGGCAGCTACGGGGTGTTTCACACGGGGACACTTTGAATGGAAGCACTGACTTCAAGGGCATCGCACTGAACAAACGGGAGGCACTCACTCACTCAAATCAAACAAATACTGCAGTAATCAGGAATTCCTGGAAGGAAGATGGATGTAGGAAACGCTGGAAGCATACAAACTGAGCATCTGTCTTGTTTGGGGCGCACAGTCAATAAAGCGAGTGGGGTTGGGTGGGAGGGTTGGGGGGGGGGGGCACAATCAACAGCTGCACAGTAACAGCGTGATTTCCCTCCATTTGATTTCTATCCCACTGGAACAAACTCCGCTTTACAAACAGCACTAAATAGGGGTGAATATATGAGCATGTTTGCTTGCAGGAGAGAACACGTGAGTGGCTTTATGTAAAGGGGAAGAGAAGAGAAGGGAGATGAATAGGGCCCGTTAACAGAACAAAACTAAAAAAAAAGGAAAAGTTGAGGGAGAGAAGGACGGGACAAGGTAGCTGCATTCCCCAGCCAGAGCTCCACGTTCTCCAGCCGGGGAGAGAGGAGTGCGGCGGAGGTAAAGCCGGCTCTCTGATGTTATCAGCGTAATTGCACCTGTCCCGGACCTGAGGCCCAGTGGCTCCTGAGGGGATTTCTTTGTAGTGTGCTGCGGAGGCCCACACTTGAATGCTCTTTGTTTACATTAATGCAAGGGAATCTTTAGGGGGGGAAATTGCCATAATGGGTTTTTCAAAAGGGCGGGATTGGCCTCAAACAAAAGAAAGCCTGGAATGCTCCGTGGCTGCGGGTAGAAGGGGAGAATTGTAGTCTTCAAACAGAGCCGAGTTCCAAAAAAAACTCTACGGCTGCAGGGAATTATTATATGACCCCCCGTCCTGACCCCCGACCCTGCATTCCTCCAACCCAATCTAATATCGTGGTTCAGGTGGACTACATCACAATGCACAAAGGAAATGTTTATTCCCCACTTCATTGTCCCAGAAAAAAAAGCCTTTAATGCCTTTGAAAAATACCGGAGGAGTCTCCTGAATTGGATTTAATCCTTCAGTACACGTGTGTTGCCAATGAACCGAAACACAAGCAGGGTAATAAAGTTATCTTGAAATATGAAAACCATTGCTTGCAGATTCCGCAGCGCTGCGTAATCTCATAATCGGAAGGAATTCGTTTGTGGCTCCCTTTAACAAGTGTCTCCTAAATGCATTATGGAGTAATGCTATTTATCCCAAAATCTTATCCTCCCATTGCGATTACGCTGGATAAAAAAAAAAAACGCGCAGGAAGACATTACGCCGCAACGGTAGCTGTGCACTCATTAGATAAAGCAATTACAGATAACAATGGTAACGAGGTGCTGGTAACAATTCCTAATCAAGACATACCTTTTAATGAGGTGGGCTCTGCTGTTCACGTAACTGGAGTCAATGGAATAATTCTCCGTCTGCAAGAGAGCAATAAAGGGGGTGGGGATGGGGGGGGGGGGGGGAATTGAATGGGTGGCAGGGGGGTGGGGTATGGTTGAGGGACGGGGTGCAGAGAGAGAGAGAGAGATACTTTTAATAATGGAAGCAACCGAAATAATGTTACAGTAATTGGCTTTCAGTTGAAATGTTATTTTACACAAAGGCCCCGGCGAGCAGCCTCTCAGTAGCTTTTATAGGACTGGATCCTATTCTCTTTCAAAGCACACACACACACACTGAGAGGCTGACTTGGAGCTAAGAGCCGAGGAGAGAGCGCAGCCTCTCTTCTCCTCTTCAGCCTCCCCTGCTCCCTCCCCCCCCCCCCCCCCCCCCCCCCCCCCCCCCCGCATGGTCAGCCCACCATCTTTAAAATGTAGTCATTAGGGAGGACAGACTATCTCTCCGACAGAGGGAGAAGAAAAGTTTCCCTTTTTTTTCTTCTTCTTCTTCTTCTTCTCCTGAACTCTTCACTTTGACCATGTTTGAGAAGACATTAATGTTGAAATATGAAATAAATAACTGCGAGAGACGCAGATGAAATTAAGAGTGCACCCGGGGAATCTTAACGGCGCAATTGCAGATGAAAAACTTTTTTGAATATGCAGGCGATAGATCTCTGACCTACATTGGAGAACACAGTTCAAAGGCATCCTACATGCTGGTTTTTTTTTTTTACATACATTTATTTAGCAATGCCTGATGACTAAGAGCACATGGACAGGGGACGCAGCGTGGCCGTCTGCCAAGCATCCGCTCACACTGGGTAAGATGTCAGAGGGCCAAAGGCTATCAGAGCCTCTCAAAGGACCTCTCCAGTCTTGTGAGAAGACAGGATACGACCCTTTCGATAAAGTTGGATAAGATGCAGGTGTTTTCTCTGCGGGAAAGAAAGCAGACCCTTCACTTGAAATTCCACGGTGCAGATACGGAACCCAGATTAAAATAGCCGCGAGTCACTGGTTGACTTCCGAGGGAAGTGCCGACATCAAAACCACGTCGAAAAAAAGTCACCCCGTCCCACCCGCGATAAGAAAGGTTAATGTAGGCACAAGAGCACAGTGGCTGATTATCAAGTGGGCCACATATTTGAGGCAGCAGTGGTCCTGCGCATACATACAGATGTGGATTTAAAAACTCAAGTGTGCTTATTCGATGTTCGCGGAGCGGAGCATTTCGAACTTTTTCGGCATCTGCGCGGAAACAAAACCACAATGGCAGGGGAGTCAGAGCACTGAAGACGAGGGGTTGCTGGGTAAATGTCAGACGTTCTCCTTCTCGGATCTCTTTTGAAATAAATACATAAATAAACAAAATTGATGCTGGCAGATTACAGCCTCCAGTGTGCAGTGTTTACCTTCCGCAAATAGCTCCCGTGACCTGTTTGCGGTCTATGAAAAATGGAAGAGCTTGTTAATGCCACTAAATTCATTTTTTTCTCGTTTGTTTGGATTTGTGGTATTGAGGCATTACGCCGTCGTTTCTAATATGACATACATGCTGTGCAGCATTATTATCTGACAGATGCTGACGCGGTTCTTGTCTCCTCAGTCGCTTGAAGCTTTAAATAGTTTTTATGTATGTCAGAGGCGCGGCGTTTTTCAAAGTGCAGCGGTTTGCCTTCGATCCGGAGCGTTTCCTTTTTTGTTTTCCATCTCACCTCATTTGCTCGAGATTGTATTTGGAGGACAACTGTATAATGAGAGGCAACGATTATGATGAAATGTGTTTGTGCTGAAGGTTAACATCGTTCCATATCCTTTTTACCATTTACCCCCAATTAAACTTTAACACATTACAACAGAGAAGATCATTTGTAAAAAAAAAAAAAAAACGAATGAATTTAATTAACATTTTATTATTAGCCCTTAATGTGAAGCACATGTTTGTTCTCTTGTATTACCCCTGACTCCTTTTGTTCCCATTCAGCTTGACTCCATTAAATATCAAAGGTAACGACAGTGGCAACACAACGCAACCCTGGTTAATCGTCAATTAAAAATGTATGACATATATCATTTCATACATTTTTTATATTAAATTATGCCACAATTTAAAATGGAGAGAATTCAGTTTCATAAAAGAACAGTATATGGCACAGACACACACACACACACACACACACACACACAGAATATGCATATGTAACGTGCTCTCCTTCACTTTGGTCCCAGTGAGCATGAATGAAACTGCCTCATCTTCGCCAGCAGTTGCGCATCCGGTGACTAATGAAAATTCAAGGCATGAGTAACAAGGGGAAAACTTCATTTAAAAGACAAGATAGAACATTTCTTGTGAATGTCACTCTGGCTGCACTCTGAAGCCTCTTCTCACTATTGCACTATTCGGTGCTGTTGCGTCACCGCATCTTTCAGGCCAGCTCATATTTAACCCAGCAACTTTTCATTAACGGGCGGAATCAAATTCTCCGTGCAATTAAACACGCACCCCAACATTTGAGGGCCTAACCTTGGGCTCAGCCGAGTGACTTAGTGCCCATTCTGAGGCAGAACCCGATGCATTGGCCCGGGCTTCCTGTAAAGCCATGTCGTGTCTGGCCCCCCCCCCCCCTTTTCTGATTGACCTCAAATTGGAGGACATGTCAATGCATCTCGCTGGGAGGGAGGTCACGTTTCAGGCAAGATGATGAGGACTGCTTAACTACAGCGAGGATGCCCCAAATGGCTACTTAATCAGGTTGGACAATGTGTTGTTGTGATCCGAGTGGCCCCGGTTTGGCGGCCGGAGCCACTCAAGCCCCGTAATTATTGTTCCGTTTCATCTGGAGGACTGGAGGGAGGAATGCAGTCCCCGATGCTGCCGGGTGACTGATAGGTAGTGTCAGTGGGGAGGGAAGCGCGAAGAGAGTGGCGTGAGAGAGAGAGGGAGAGAGAGAGAGGGAGAGAGAGAGAGAGAGAGAGAGGGGGAAATGGGTGAGACTTGACCTGCGGGACACTAGCGCAGCGCAATCCAGCCGCTGCAGGCCCGGCAGCTTCCCCCGTTTCACCCCGCGCTTCTTGCTCCCGAGTAAAACCTGAGGCGCGGGGACGAGGGGCGCGCCTCTCTGCCACTGAGAGGAAAAGCAATCTCCTCGCCTAGTTGCTGCCGTAAGATTTGATTTGCCTTCCTCCCAGCGTGACAATTGGTTCTGTAGTCTGGATGCAAGTGTATTCATTGTGCAGGGGCATGGGGTGCAGCAGTAAGAAGCGGAGGGTGTGCGTGGTGGTGGTGGTGGTGGTGGTGGTGGTGGTTGGGTGGGGGGGGGGGGGGGGAAGACACCGGGGGGGGGGGGGGGGGGGGGGGGGGGGGGGGGGGGGGGGGGGGGGGGGGGGGGGGGTGAAGACACCGGTTGTTACACCAGTAAACACCCGACAAGTTCAGCAGATGTCACACAGATAGGAGAGAAAAAAGGGGAGAGAAAAAAAAATGTCACACAGCTGCCCTACTGTATGCATTATCGAGGCTGACAAAGCACAGCGCATCATTTGAATAAAAAGAAACAAGTTAGGAAAATACGCAGGGATGAAGTGACATGCACTAAAAACATGCAATAAAAAAAAAAAAAAATGATGCATAGGATGATGATGTTGTTGTTTTTTTTTTTTTACTTTTAGAATGTAATTTACAGAAAACTGTTTTCTTTTTCTTTTATAATTACGGTTTGGAAAACCCACTGGCATTACGACATCATCTCGCTGAAAAATAAATGTGTGAGCTCAAGCCAAATTCCAAACGAGCTGTACTCTGGGAGATATGAGAAATATTTTTTTCTATTTTCAAGCAGGGCGGGGAGGGAAGAAGAGGAAGAATTGATTACGCAGGCGAGCGTTTCGTGTCTGTCTTGGACGCAACTCTTTAAATGTCGTCAATTTGACAGACAAAACACATCCAACCGCACTCGTTGTGGACACTAAATGCTCTTAGAGCCTCGCTGAAATGCACAGTTCAAGCACACACAACAGCTAGACAACGAGACGGAATCAATTAAAACTGTCAGATTGAATTTTGCTTCTTCGCCCTGTGTCTGAGCAGCCTCGGTCTGCCTTCATTGTTTCTGCCGCTTGCCCGCGGAATGCCCACAGTCCCGGAAGGAACATTTTTACTCGTAACGCGCCTCGTTATTGACATCCCTTTGCTAAAGGGAGGGACGGGAGTAAAGACATCCAGAGGTTTCCGAGGGAGAGCCGGTTGCAATAAAAAACACGAAGAAAAGTCTCGGTTTGGTTGCGATTGGGTTGTGAATAGGAGTAGCAATGGATAAAATAAAATAAAAAACGACCAGATGAAGGATGATTAGAAACTGGCGGATGATACATGCACACCCCCCCCTCCCCTCCGGTAAGGAAGTATTTAAGTGTGTGTGTCATCCTATACACTGCTTATGAAAAGAAACGCTTCGCTTGGAGCCCCTTGCACATTCTCGCACACACAGACACAGACTCTCCCTTTTTGCTCCCCCAACAAAGGCGCTGCTCCGACAATCGCAGACTCGCACGACTGTGCTGGCGCCCCACCACCACCACCACCACCACCACGCCTCGGGGTCGGCACCCGGCAGCTCCACAACTCAGCCAGCGTGGCACCCGTGACGGAGACACGGACCACCGAAGCACGAGCTCACGTTGGGCCGTTCACAACGCGCGACAAGAAAATGCTCCTCAGCCCCCCCAAGTCACAACAGCCCTCCACCCGCGCTTCTCGTCTGCCCTCTACTTCAGCCACCACCATCTCCAGCTTCTCTCCGATTATCGAATTTCCCATAGATCCCCTGCCATCTGCAAGATTATAGATTTCCCTCTTCCTTTAGAGAGGGCAAGGCCCCCTCAGGGAGGATCAGTGGTAAAAGGGGTGAAAGAGTGCCTGAGGCACAGCCGTGGTTGTGGATGAGATTACATTTTCTATTTCTGCCTGCTAAAGGGGGAGGGGGGGAGAGGGGGGGGGGGGGGGGGGGGGGGGGGCTGCCGCCGTGAATACAGAGACTTTTTGCCATTAAAAATCAACCGGCTTCCCCGCGAAACTCAAATGATCACACAATCAATTGTGACAGAGGGGGTACATGTGTGACAAATAACCTGCCACATTCTCTGCATCATTTCACTTCATCAGCCATCAATTCGACCCAAACCCCCCGTTTGCCCAAATGGGAATCAATCATGTTACGAAAGTGAGTGATTCTGGGGAGAGAGGGCTTTTAAGAGCTTCGCTGCGTCGCGGGGGCTTTCCGCATTTCTGCGGTGGTTGTGCCTGGACAACTAACAAAACCGGGCGAATTGAGCACCATTGTGAGGTCACTTGTGTCCTTGTGCCGCGTATTGTTTCGGCAAATTAAGTAACAGCTTCTGAGGAACACAATGAGGCAGGCAGGCAAACGCAACGCCGCTTCCTGCCTGCGTTTCCCCTCGCCCCTTCCCGTGTGAAATCAAACAAATGCTGGCTCACACTAACCCAAAACAATCCCCGCCAAAGTGCTCGGGGGCCGCGGCTCGCTCCGCTCGTGCGCGGCCCCAGATAGGAAACTGCGGAGCATGCAGCTGTCTTTTATTGTGAAACGGAGACGCTTGTCCAGACCAGTCTCCATGTCACTCAGGCCTACAGGCTCCACGGGCCGTCCGGTTAGTAGATAAGTGATTAATTATACATACATTGATAGAAACAACATTCATTATTCATGAGCTCCTCAACGTCAAAGCTATTTCCCTCCCTTTCAGCATGATGAAAAGATTTTAAATAATAGAACCCCCTCTGCAGACGTCTGCATTCCAGCGGAGTCGGCTGATGCTAAAGAGGCTTAAGTCAGAGCCGTTGTCTTAGCTGGGGACTCGCCGCGAAGGCCCCAACATGTTTCAAACTGTTGGTGGTTCCTGGGCTGCTGTTTTTGTTTTGTCGTTGTCTCAGGAGCCGCGGCTGGCGCCCTTTAATCCATTCAGAGGGCGCTAAAGTGTCCACCTCGATTGAATGGGGTCTACGGCATCACCGGGCACATGGGGGCTGAATGGGATTTCATTTACCAGCTGTTCGGCGCTCTGAGGCGCGCATTTGTCCTCAGACTTGCTCTATCGGCGAGTCAGACGGGAAAAAACCCTGAGTATCTCTACGAGATTAAGATTCTCGGGTTTTACATAGCAGAGAGGAGGGGAGGCGAGGAAGAAGACTTCCCCGTGTCCGCCGTTTGGCGAAAAAAGAAATTGGCTTACTCTCCCTAAAGCCCGTGGAGCCCAATCAGACTCGGATAGCAAGAACTTCCACTTTAGGCGAGTCTTGAGGGATTTTCTTTCATTTGGATGTCAGAATGAAAAGTTTTCACACTCCTATCGCCACAAAAATCTGCTAATGTGCATATTGCCGCACTTGATAGAGCGGGATCATATTTTTTTTTTTTACAATTAAAATTTTTGTTGGACAGTCTGCAAAAAGCAGGGCGGGTAATATCTAATCCAAGAAGAAATTGTGGCTTCCGGGGCCTGTGGGAATAAGCGCCACACACGTGTAGCGTTTGAGCAGTTGCTTTTGAATTACTCGATAGCGTTTCCCCTCTTGCTTGTGCCCTATATTAGCCAGTGCGGAGAGGGAAGAGGGGCATGCTAAATTCAGTCTTAAAGAATTCCCAAAGGTATTTCCCATCTCCCCCTGGTGCTGGGCATCTAAAATAAACATTCGGGAACACTGCAGATTATGTAAACACATTTCGCTTAAATGCTTGCAGGAGAGCGGCGACTGGGTAAACAGTCATTTCTGAAATCAGCAAACTTGCAAGCAATCTTTGATGATCTCGGCGCGCGCGCGCGCGCCCGCGCGAGGACGACAGAAATGAGGGATGTGTGAATCCGTGCGCGGAGAGGAGTGGATCTGCTCGCACTCTGCGACTTGGTGGAGCGCAGCCGGGTACATTTTCTCTTAGCAGCTTAAAGGTGGCTGCCAGTCACGTCGGGGCTGCTCTCGTCTCTCCCCGCCTCTCTCGCTCTCTCCCTCTCGCCCTTTTTCTTTTTTCTCTCACCGACTGTGACAAGGCATCTTTCCAGACATTTTAGTCGGAGGGAGATTTGCAGCAGTTCATTACAGACTGGGAGGCTCTGCGAGCGGATGCAGTCACTCGGAGATGGATTGAGTGGGTCTGTTTATTGACATGCCTTAATCTGACACTGGGTAAAGGGAATGAGTCACCGCCTCCAGACACACTACCACATCACAGCCACTCCAGCAAATAGGGAGGCAGCACCCGGATACAAGTGGAACTTCATCAGCGCTCATTAATCCAACTACCCCGGGCCACTGGCTCAAACAAAGCCTGTTTACACTGCGTGTGGGCTGGATGGCGGGGTGATGGAGCTTTTCAAAGGGCATGTGTGCAGGTGCTCAGATCCACAAGGCACACGCAAACGCGCATACTATTGCCCCGCACGCATGAACGCGAATTTCAGACTCCAGCTCATCAAAAACCCGGCCCGTCCTTCTGACCCACATCCATCTTCACACAATATGTGTGTACACCAGCTGCTGAGAGTCAGTCAATGCACTTTGTCTTAAAAAAAAAATGAACTGGTGTGCCAAACAAGGGTGGATGATCGGGCTCCATGCCAAAGTACATAGATCATAGAGAGGGGCCTTTTATTAAACAGATGGGCATACAAGATCTTTTAGCTCACGTCAAAACAATGCTGCCCCTGTCTTTGATCCGGCGTTAGGAGTTTGCTTTTTTGAATCCAGTTTACAGGCGCTTCAATGGAAGCGCATCTGCTGCTAATATTGGGGATGGTCTTTATGGGCAGCTGTCAGCGGTGGGATTGACGGCGGAGTATTAGCTGCTTGCACATCACCACTGCATCGGTAAATCCAGCTTGTTAACAGGACGGCGACAGGCTGCCATCGGGGGCACTGATGGGACAAAATAGCCTCAGACGCTGCTGTTTGTTTTCCATTTCACTGCTTCATTGCGAGCCCACACTGTCTTCGTGATGTGACGGGACGAGGCCTCCCTATTTTGCAACTTGAATTCAAAAAGATGCAGAGCAGTCTAGCCCCGAGCACAAATGAGAAATCAGCGTTAAGTGAGTGCACCGATCGCAAATACATCTTTATTGATGCAGAGGCGTACACGGGCGCACCGGCAAAACAAGCAAAAGGGACTAAAAACTGTGCGAGTCGGTTTGATCAGTCAGTGGGAATAACACGACCCATTTACAGTAAAACACAAGTGTTGCTACGAAAACACACACACACAGTTGCAGCAAGGCATAAAGTCAAGGGAAGTGCCTGCTGTCGTCCCCATCGGGGACTGGGAGTCTAGCAGCTTGGGAGCGGGCCAGAGGAGAGGAGGCCAGATGCAGTGGGCTTGACCCACTCATTTGTGTGGGTGGGTGGTGGTGGTGGCGGTGGTGGTGGCGGTGGGGGGGGGGGGGGGGGGGGGTTTTCAGCGGCTGAAACACACAGGGATTAGCCACACTGCCTTCATTTAATTTAATTTGTATTAGGGACATCTTTGGAGGCAAACATCGTTTTTCACTGTGGGGGATATACAGGGTCATGGAAAACAGCAACAGACGGGGGATCTCTGCGTCCTACCCCTGCGGTGGATCCACAGGGGAAGGCATGGCACGGTTTTATCCGGATATCTCTGATACATACACACACACACACACACACACACACACAAGCCCTTGCGCCCACGCACACACACACACACCCCCTCGAGCACTTATCTTGTTTTCCCCTAATTAACTCAATATTATGAAGTCAAATCTATCCGATTGAAATGCATCCCTCCCCGCATCCACCTTTCCACAGCTTGATTTCTTGAAATGAAGACCTTGAATCCTTTTGTTCTGCCTCCATCAACAACATGCAGCAATTTTCTGTGCTTATCAAAGCTCTGCTGCTCTGCTACGTGCGTCTGTGTTTGTGCGTGCGTGTATGTGTGTTGCAAACACACACGCACGAAGCCCTTATCTACAAGATCATATCTTAGGGCTGAATGTTTATCTCCGTTGATGCAGATTGTAGGAGTTACCTTTGTCTCAGTGCAGTGCTACGTAATATTATTTGTCTTCTGTTTTTGTTTTGTTTTTTTTTTTTTTTTTTTTTTATTTCTCCTAGGCTGAGATTGTTTGATATCCTACGGTGGAGAAATGCTTTTACTGTAGTCGCCCCCAGGCATCTAATGTGCTTTTACTTGTAATCTGGGAATTTAATAAATGAAAAGGGGAGAATACACACCATCGCATACAACCCTTTGTCTTCCGTGGTGCATCACTTAAACTGTTAAGTAGAGGAGAAAAAACTAATGCAGTGAGTGAGTTTCAACAGCTCTGCGCAGGATGCGTGGCTGCGATCAGCCGCCAAGGCCTGCGATCATGTGAAAAAATCCTTTCTGTGGTGTGCAGGTGACACAGCCTGAGCGAAAACTAATGTACCATGCTCAGGGAAACTTGTTTTTAGGCTGAGATTGTTTGATATCCTACGGTGGAGAAATGCTTTTACTGTAGTCGCCCGCAGGCATCTAATGTGCTTTTACTTGTAATCTGGGAATTTAATAAATGAAAAGGGGAGAATACACACCATGGCATACAACCCTTTGTCTTCCGTGGTGCATCACTTAAACTGTTAAGTAGAGGAGAAAAAACTAATGCAGTGAGTGAGTTTCAACAGCTCTGCGCAGGATGCGTGGCTGCGATCAGCCGCCAAGGCCTGCGATCATGTGAAAAAATCCTTTCTGTGGTGTGCAGGTGACACAGCCTGAGCGAAAACTAATGTACCATGCTCAGGGAAACTTGTTTTTGATATAAAAAGGCATTCCAAAAATAAAGGCGCGAAAGCCTTGCTTTGTGTCTGTCGGAGAGAACGGAGAGTATCGCTGAATACTGTTCAAGACTATCGGGCGCTCACGAGCAATCGTTTTCTTCTCCTCCCTCCCTCCCTCCCTCGGCCCCTATCAAAAGATGTTACTGTGTAAAATGTCAAAGAGAGAAAAAAAAAAAGAGGCAAGAGAAGTAATCTCTTTCTCCTTTTTGATCGCAAGTGGAATAATTGGAAACCTCTTAGGCTCATTACACGAATTGCCCGCCAGCCAAAAGACGTCTCCAACTGCCCCTCTTCATTCATGTTGGAGCTTTGAAAAATACCGCTTCCTCTTTATGAGATGCAATGACTAGAGGTCCCGGGTACCTACATTTACGGGTAATCCCACAATGCCTTTGAAAATATATCTTTCAACAACCCCCGTCAAACATCAATTCAGAGCAATGGGGAAGAAACAGCAACAATCTGGCTCCATAATAATGTCATTATGCATATTGCACGGCACCGCTCGCCCCCCTTTCTTTTTCTTCTTCTTATTTTTTTTTTGACAGTGCTGTCCTTCTCAATAACATAAGGTATTTCATACATGTAGCAAGTTAATCTTGATCCCGAGAACTAATAGGCCGGTCTTCATTGTTATTACATCTCCGCGTGTAATTATTGTGACTCTAATTACCATTGCCGTGTTACCCAAATTGCCCTTATTCGGGGTTTAGATCACCCGCACTGATGGTAGCCAAGACATGCCTATGAAGAATGGCAGCAATGTCCCTTCAGATAAATTCAGCATAATTAGCTATGTGCCTTACAGGGCCCGTGTGATGGTAATAATTAGAGCTACTGTAGCAAAGGTCATGCAAAACAATTTAGAGAGAATGCGGGCTGCATGGGTAATGGGAAGAAAGGGGGAGCGACGAGAGGAGGGGGAGAGCTGGGCTAAAAGCGGAGGCTCCCATCTTTTTCTTTTTTCTTCCATCTTCCAGGGGTGAATGCCGTTTGGCTGTGTCGCTCCCCAGCTACGCTGCACTGCCTCGTTTTGACCAATGCGCTTCAAATAATAGAAATTGAAAACCAATTTTAATGGGAACTAGACCCCTAGCTAACATAGTATAAATTGATCCGCCATTAGATTTGAGGCGAGTGCAACACGGCGTATTTGTGAACTGGCATCAGCTGAAATCAATTCCCTGCTCTTGGGATGCCATAGCTGCCCCATCCCTTTGCTCGTAGTTTTTTTTTCTTATTATTATTATTTTTTTACTCGCTTGAGTTTAACGTGTTTACACTCAATGCTATTATGAATTGTGTGTATGTGTGTGTGTGTGTGTGTGTGCGCGTGGCGGGAGAGAGAAAGAGAGGGAGCGATATGTCGCTCCTTCCAAGTGCACAGGTTAATGAGCTGAGTCAAAAATGTTGACAAGGCAAACAACAAGTCACACCGAGGCACTTTTCTATTTCTACACCCCTCCCGTGTGGCTTGGCTCTCCCTGCAACTCCCAGACTGCTCCCGAGGAGCGGCCTCAAGGTTTACAGCCTGTAACCACCAGGAATTCACCAGCTCCCTCACCTCGCCACTATCGCACCCTGATGAGATAACTATCAGCCTCACACTCAAATATAGCATCTCAAACAACACATATGCTCATGTGTGTGAGATTGGTCTCTATTCCCTGCTGCAACACTGACACCCCACCCACCCAACTCCTAACAACACTTCATTAGCAGTGAAAGATACAAACGGGTTGAATAAACCTTAGCCATACCTCCCGTTTTTCTGTTTCGTTTGTACTATCATTGCCCAATCAGAAGATCCGTTTCGTGTGCATATTTTTATCGAATATTTTTAATTAGATGTGCTTTAAGGAGGTAGGGCCGGGTACCGCACTCTAAATAAATGGGCAAAAAAACAAACATCAATATGATGTTCTACAAGTAAAGGTTTTCCAGTGATTATTAGATAATTAGATATCTTCAGGGCAGCACCATTGGCATTAGGAACTGTGATGTCTATGTCATTAATGGTTACAAATCAAGTGGCTGCTTTGCTCGTTCACATTTATCCATTGGTGAAACTCACCGGGGTGAAAGCAGAGGCATATGCTAAAAGTCCATATGCCTTTGTGGCTATGAGGGGTTTAAGAGCCATAAATTGTGATTATCATTGATCTCATTCGTCAGATGCCTATAATCTCTGTGACTCATAGCCACACTGGCCACATGGGGTGACGACGAACTGTCCTCCCCCACATCTGAAGACCCAAACAAGTGTTGAGGGAAGCAGTGATAAGCAGGTCCTTATCCTTTTAAAGACACTCCCGTAATCCAGCAGTTGTGGGAGGAGGGAGGGGGCCGCAGCTTTTCGGGGACTTAGTCTGGATTATAGCTAGTCCTCCAAATTAAACCAAAAGTCAGCTTTCTGCGGTTGCTCATGCAAGCTGGCGACTGGCTTGTTACCAGAACCCGCGCACTAACAAGGCACACCACGGAGGTCTATAATTAGAAAAAAGCTCTCATGCGCAGACAAACAAATGTTGGCAGCGCAGTGAAGACTGCATGTCACGTCAAAACGCCGTATTGTCTTCGTGCTTCTCTTTCACCTCCCAGCTGACCTCCTGTGACTCCACTCCAAATGTCCTCCGCACTGTATACCGGACTGTCGATGCCAACCAGCTTAGCCGCGGACAAGCTTCTCGGCCAGGTCAAGGCTGCTCTGTCCAACTGGTGGGCTTGGAGGCTAAAATGTTCATTACTGCCTCGTGAACACATATAAAGTCAGAAAAGCCCTCCCATGACTCTCCTCTCCTCCATTCTTTATATTTTTTTCTTCCATCCCATCAAGCAAAAACCAAAAAGGGCCAGCCAAAAATTTACATTTAAGATGGACACTGAAAATCAAAGTGGAATAAAAATGAACTAAATCAGGAATCTCTTTTATCTATATCATTTATTAATAGATTGGGATTTTTTTTTTTTTTTTTTTACTGAGAGTTATAAATGAAGACTGATGTATTGAGTATAAATCTGAAGCCAAGAGTTTAACTTAGTCTTCAAGCAAGGACATGTAACCTGGTTGTGTCGGAATGTTCTCCATATCCCCTAAACAAATTTAATATCTTGTGTTCATTTAGTAAATAATCACATAAAAGTAAACACATGTATCATAATATTCTTACCCTATTCCTGTACGTAAACTTGAAAACGGTTGTGCAGAGCTAACTCTCTAACTCTCTTGCTCTTTTGTTTGTGCTAAGCTAGGCTAAACACATCACAGAGCAACGATCCAACTCGTCTGAAAAAAGCAAGCTCGTTAATTTCCCAGATGTCATTTTTTTTCCACTTGTATATTTTATGATTTGTTTTAATATTCTTTTGATGTTTGACAGAAAAGCTTCTTAAGCCGTATTTCAACTTAA
>JAFBJU010001099.1:154430-281751 GCA_016785305.1 Colistium nudipinnis
ATCAAAGCACAAAGATTCCAAGCTGTCTTCCCATCGCGAGCGCAGACACACTGCCTTCCCGACCCAATAGCTCCACACAAGACTGAACGGGGAACAGCCCTCGAAGTGGAGAACGGGTACAGGAGAGTTATCTTGAACTGAGGGTCTTACTTGAGAAAGCACGGCACTTGGAGCCGTCTGACAGGGGCCAAGTGCCTTTTCATTCATTAGCTTGGCCGCCGGAGGTGAGGTACGTCAAACAGCGGACGTGAGGGGGAAGCCAAAACTGGTGTCCCATTGTGCTCCGCAGCCAGACACCCGATGAACCCCTGAATATTGTTTTTCGGAAGGCATAAGAGAGGACAAAGATGCTGGCGAAGTCGTTATCAATTCCCTCGCAAGGCAATCATAACTATTATCATCAGGAGTGTTTTTATCCTCCGCGCTCTGCCCAGGGTAGATATCTAATCTATCTCCTGGAACACATTCTTTCCAACTTGACCTGGTATCACTCGAGCAAAAAAAAAAAAAAAGGCCAAGAAATGGACGTAAATAATATGCCTGAGACCTTTCTGAAAGAGTCCTAATCCCAGGGAAAACAAATAAGAGTGAAACAGGCCCACCTGAATGGCTTCCAGAGAAAACTAGATCATCAAAATGCAAAACCGCCTTTGTGAAATAAATGAGCTGAATTCCAACAACAAAATCCTCTATACATAACATCAGCCAATTCTCTTTCGCAAACTCCCATTTGCATGCAGTGTTTAGGCTTTTTAATGTAATCACACGGCATACCGTGCGCCACCAATGAGCCATTCTGATTTATGTCAGCCCGAATCAGTCTGAATGCTCACGGCTTTACAGACATCATGAATGTGAAAAGGAGCCACACACTGAACACATTAGGGGTCCCACCGTCTCCTCCGACAGGGTGACAATGGGTAAGGGGAGGCGAGATAAAGGAGGGCGAAGAGCTGTTGACGCTGATCGGGCTGAGAAAAATGGGAGAGTGGGAGAATGGGTCGGGAAAAAAAAGAGAAAAGAAAGGACGAGGCCCGAGACACTGGCCGCATAGGGCAGAGGGGGACGTGCGGGCTCCGAGAGGCCTATACACGGTCATAGCCCATTAGGCTGGCTGGGTGAAACTGCTACAGCTCATTACATGCTCTGCCTCTGCTCTGTGGATGAACAATGCACAATTACGCTACCCCGCCGCTGCGCTAGCCCTACTGCTGCATGCCTCTGAGGCGGGCGATACCGCTGCTATAGCGGATCGCCTGCCAACAGCCTCTGTGCTCATCAAACATCCCGTACATGGGGCTCCCTAATGCAAATCCAGGTTTAGGTCGAAGACACAAAAGCTCGGTATGAATTCGCTGAAATGAAAGCAAAGGGAAGGAACAGGAAAAAGCGGCTGCTCCACCACCGGAGCGACAAAAAAAACAAAAAGAACCAAAAAAAAAAGAAAAAAAAAAGAAAGGTATAATGCAGCATTTGTGTGCAACACAATGACGTTTGCTCCCTTTTGTCTGCTCTGCCTTCTTCTCTTTAGATTCGTGTTCTCTGCATTTTAAAGCAGTAGACATGAAAGAGAAGGCGCGGGGGGGGGGGGTCGTTTTTCTCCAGCTCAATGAAGTTTCGCTTGATGTTGTAATTACTGCGAAGCCAGGTACGGCACTAACATACAGATCCAAACGTAACGACAATTAAAATAGAAAAGTGTACGCAGATGACACTGAAAGCGCCCCGTGACAATATCTGCATTGCAGTGAGTCACTAAGCTCAGGATTCCACTATCCACCAGCAAATTGGTTCACTTCAAGTCTTCCTCTCCTCCACTCGACAATTATGCATGCAGAAGTTGACATTTAATCCGATGGGCGAAATGCTAACTAACATCCTCCAGCTCCCTCTTTGTTTTAGGCGAAAAACAGGACACTTGGAAAGGTCATTCTTCCCTGGTGTCAGTGCTGAATGGCTTGGAAAAGTCTCCATTCACAGCTAGTATTGTTATGTTTACAGAATCCCTCCCCCCTTTCCCTGTCACTCAAAAATCACAGCATCAGCACTCAAGACAGAGCCCTGGGAAACCATTTGGTAACCTGCCGTTCAACTGAAACAGCACACTGAAAAAAACAAAAGCAATTTAAAGCTGATTTCCATGGACTTCATTTAATACATTTTCCCCCACATTCGGATGAAATTACTTTTTGGCATATTTAAATATTTACTAGAGAACTGTAATAACTTTTTTCTCACTCTGTTTACTCTGTCAAAATGCTTTATTATTATCTGGGATTAATATAAATGTAATTATCGGGTTGATCAGGGTTTCTTACACTTACATATCCATATTAGTTCACTTTGTACAATAGGGCGGAAGGACAGAGGTGGGCACATGCCTCTTGACATGCACCGTATACAACATCGCAAAGAGCTTTCACTCCTGGCCATAACCAGTCTTCGAGTTTGTATTTCAAATATGGAGGCTGACCTTTTCTTTTCTATATTAATTTAACCACAGGCATTTTCCACCCATGGGCAGCAAAATCTGCATTAATGAGAGATGAGATTCTTTTTTTTATTATTATTATTATTATTCTTAAGTTATTACTTGTTTTATGTTATTTGTTTCCCCTATTTATGCCGTTGTGTTTAGGCTTAACACTAGAAATTGCAGGGTTTTGGAACAACAAACGGCAAAAGGCTGTGGATATTTGCCTAAAAATATTTTTAATTTCCACATTTTGACCTCCTCCTCACTGAGACTTTAATGAAAGGAAACACAATGCGGCATATTTGCGTCAGAGGGGGTTTGGTTTGATTTGAGAAATAAAAGAACACCACCGGGGGAAACTCATTTAAATGGGTAATTACTGTATATCGACGCAGCATTGCTTGCAGGGTAACAGGGTGCGTAATGATGTCCTTCCCCAGCGATAAACATCTCCACTATGTCCATTTCCTACACTCCATTTAGCCTTCTCTCATTTATGGGAGGACCTATCAACCTGTACGTCCAATGCCATTGCACTAATATCTGCATTTAGGTGCTTGTTCATTCGAATATTTACAAAAATATCGGGACCGCTAATGCTATTATATTATCTTTCGGCTCCACACAAACTCCCCTTCCATTGAGGCTTACTCGGTTGAAAAGGAATCCAATTCTATGCACATGAGCTTTTAATACGTTAAATATAAAGATTTTCCATTTCAGTGCTGCCATCTTGAATCAGGTGAATTTTTGCACAAGAGATGACGGTGAATTAAGCCGATTATTACTACATTATTATACTTTTTATATTTTAATGTCATTCTACAAATGCAAACAGCTTAAACTGATTCACTGATTTTCAACCATACGAAATGTCATCCTGGACTTTCTATAAATTTGCCGTGAAATTCCCACTGTCCTCGGCTAATTCACTTTTCCACCTTTGCAGGTACGTGAAATAATCCAATCAATTGCTTTTCGGGGGAAGAATGAAAGAAACGTGTAGCAGCAATGGAAGAATGATATTATTGCTTCCCATAGAGATTAATATAGTTTGTGCAATAAAAAAAAAACAACTCTTCCTCATCCTACAACAGAACTTTTTGGAGAGAAAAAATAACATGTTTCAGACGGCAGCAATGCAGGTGGTGGAAAATCATTGGCATTCTATAAATAGATCTCTCTCTCTCGCCGCTCTTTTATGTTTCTCCTCGTTTTTTGTTTTTTTTCCCCCAGCCTTGCCATTTCTCTACAGGATTACTCCCTTTGCATGCTCTGTACCAGTCACATGTGGTTAAGGACAAATACGGTGACATGTGTACATCAGGTGGCATCACTCATGTGTTTTGACTCTGAAGCTCTTTTGGCCGGGCGCGCCAATCTCAAGGAGAGGGTGGCAACCCAGCGGGCCAGGATGCTTGTGACTGGCTGCCCGAGGTCGTCATGTCATTTCATTGTACCTCGGCAACATCGAGAACGACACGCTGGTGTGTTTGCGGGCCGGGGTCAAGGCTATAAAAACCCAGCCGAGTGTAAAACTAGCACTGGTTGTGCACGGAGGGAAAACCATCTGGTTGAGTAATGTCACTAAATCAGCCCACAGCTCCGCCAGTTTTTGGCGTGTTCAACACAATGGGCGGAGCCAGCTGAGGAGAGGGCACTGAATACATTAGTGTCATACTGATAATTTATATCTGACAGATACGACTTTATTTCACCTTATAAACATTGACACTTGAAAAGCGGCGCATCTCTGAAGCCCGTGCCTTACAAATAACCTCTCTAAATAATGAACAAGTGCGTCTGCCGCTCAATCAGCGCGCGTCTAAAGCTTTTGTGGATGAAACAATTCCTTCGGAAAGCCTTCGAGAGGAGGAGGCTTTAAAGAAAGCAGCGCGCACCTCCTACTCTTCCAACACATCAGAGCTTGATGTAAAAAAATGTTTTTAACATCAAGCAGTAATGTATCCCTTCCCTTACTGCACAATATCTGTATATCTGTCGTCATTTCTTTCCCACCACGATTATTCACCGACAAGCCACTCAGTTCAAAAGGATCCATATCATTTCCAAAAGCTTTTCACAAAACACTGGCTTCACGGTGTAATGTGCCATCGAATGCTGAATTTAGAACAATATTAATTCCTTTCATGAGAAAATATATATCTATTTTTCTCTTTCATAAATATATCTGTAAATATATCTTATTATCTGTATGTAAATAGGGACTGGTATGAAGAGTACATCTAAAAAATTTGAATGTTTTCATGAAATTAGATTTTTGGATAACATAATTGTTCTCAAATTCATACCATTTTATGACAAGCCCATGGATAGTTTATTTATGATTGTAATATTAAAACAATAAATAAACAAAAATAGTAGAACTATTACTGAACTCTATTCATGTATATACTTTTTTTATTTATACTAATTGCAGGATTATATATAAATAAAAACATTTCCCACTTCCAAACATGCCTTGGTTACATTTTGAAATGTTCTATTCCGTGTCCCTAGTTGCAGTTAAGCAAGCGCTCGGCAACAATGTGAGAGCTGAGGCGAGACGAGAGGCAGAGTTTCACTTCCACTTCTCTGCTCTCCATGTTGTCCTCTCCCAATTACACTTTCAACCGATAGCTGATGTTCTGTCTGTCAATCACGGCCCGTTCAAACAAAAGCCCAAGGATAGTGCCAGGTAAAGTGTGTAAAGACAGACTTCAAAATAAAGCTTGGATTCCCACTGGAAATGTGAACAGTCTACTAGGAAAGTGGAAAAAGCTCAAGTCGGGTAAGATCTCATGTAAAACGGTCTGAAGAGAGACTGCATTAAAAGAAATCTCATTATCAAGAAAAATTAAAGTAAATTAAAGACACTTTAAATCATGTATTATGAGAAACATTTATAGCTAACCATACACCAGGGAAGGATGCATTTATCAAGACAACATTAAGAGAGTACTTTCAATGCAGAATGGCAACGTTTGATTATCTATATTGGAGGATTATGTGTCATTTCTCACTCTGGGAGATATCCGAGCTGGCCATAATGATCTAAACGATAATGCCACCGCCCATAGCGCAAATAAATGCAACACTCCATAAGAAGTATTGTATGTGCATCCGTATGCATGAGTACATGTGTAGGGGGAGACCGGCACTTTGAACAGACGCGTCGTGTGCGCTGACAGCATGACATCTACTTTGCATGCTCAACATGACACGTCTGAATGCTCCCGTGCATATTGTCCTGATGCGAGGTGATAGCGAGGGATGTGCAGCCTCCGTCGGCACCACTCCCCGTGGTCTCTCCTGCATCGATATCAAAAAACGTCTCTCTTCCTAACAGGGGGAAAAACAGCCCGAGCGGCGCGCCGGGAAACACGGCGAGTTGTTTCGTTTCAATTTCCATTCTCCCATTTAAGGGGGCCTTTGATTGACTCCGAGAACGAACACAAAATGCACATCTGAACCTGACACCGCGGCATAAAATAGCACAACACAGCACCACAGAGACTCGCTGTATGTAGCAGCGGGGTGTATGTATGTATATAGATGTGTATCTATATACACATCTATATATAAGGAAACAGCGCAGAGAGAATCTGGATGGAATCAATTATCAGTTAAGTGAACTCTCCGCCGCCTGCTTCCACCGTGTCGTGCAAAAGTCCAGGCCCCGCCCCCCCCCCCCTTTTTTTTCTCTCTCCCTGATTCATTTATCACCTCTTATGAAACATTCATCACCGGTGTAAAACGGAAAATGATGCAATCTGTAACCCGAATAAGGGTGATCAATAAAGTCGGCCAACTTGTTTTTCTGCTACGCTGTTTATCTGGAAATCAAAGGTGCGAGACGCCTTAGCGCGCATTACAAATTCAAAAACACCTTCTAGCCAAAGGCCATTCCTTGAATGTATAATTGTTTCACCCCGCCGAGTGATTGGCTATAATTAATCCATGGAAGACGGCTCCATTCTCCTGTGAGCGTTCGTATTGGTGCCACCGCGGGCAGGTCTAACAAACATCTCACAGCTGATGCCTTTCAAAACAACGGACAGCCAATGTTCAGCGGACGTTTCTACTGGTACACACTCTCACGAGGGAGAATACAATACACACAATGCAAGCGCAGGTATGAGGCCTTTGGGGAGACCTGTCACTATTATCTTGGCCAAGTCTGCCGGGTGTGCGCGCGCGTGTGTGTGTGTGTGATTTGTGTGCCAAAGTGCTTTGTCTGAAGCAGGAAAAGCTTGACTCCAGCTGCTCAGACACAAGCAGCACGCTCACTGCCCCAACGTAAAGGTACAATGTGTGTGTGTGTTGGGGGGGGGGGGGAGTGGTGAACCATAGTTGACCTGGCATCCAGGGGGGGGGGGGGGGGGGGGGGGGGGGGGGGGGGGAGTGGTGAACCATAGTTGACCTGGCATCCACATTCTGAGGGCTGATGATCATTTTTTAAACCCCATGTTTGGAAAATAAACAAACGCAGATACATCGCCGTGCCCGGGTGTAGGAAAACAAACAAAAAAAAAAAAGCTCTTCCGCTGAGGATAAATGAATCATGGATAATTATGAGGTTGCCCTCAGGATGATGATTTTTTTTTTTTTTTCGGGACAAAGCTGCCTCAGTAATCACAACAGTGCAGCCACTTGTGTGTCCCTGCCAGTCAATGAAATATGGGTCGAGGACTTGCGGAGTCAAACGGTTTCAAGCCCAAGCTTGCTCATTCGAAACAAAGCAATTATCAGTCATTTCGCCGCTGATTGTTTGTGCTATTAATGTTTTCGCTTTAAACTGTTTTTTTTTTAAATTTCAACATGCTGTAGTGGTGCAAAAACCGGGCGGGGGGGGGGGGGGGGGGGGGGGGGGGGGGGTTAGGCCGAGGGTGCAAGGCAACGCGTGCCGTGGTTACCACTATTTCTCACTTTGCTTTCTCACTTACTTACTTTCTGACACACACTCACACTCTCTCTTCTCAGTCCGGGGGAAATGTGCAAAGGCCGGGTCAAAGGGATGTTTGTCAACACCGCGTGTAAGGCGCACAGCGACGAAAGCTGCATGCTAAACAGGCCGAGCCTCCATCAAACCAATCGGCCGCCTCCGAGAAGATGAGAAAACGTCGCCGGGGCTCAGACACCTGGCAGTGGGGCTCATTCCCCGCTCGCTCACCACTTCCCTCTTTATCTCTCTATCTGCCCTCACACGGCTCCATCGAGACAACTCGGAGCTTTGCATATGGAATAATCAAAATCAATCTTCCGCCCTATTCGTCTCCCTCTCCACTTTTCATGAGGTGAAACTAATAAAGGCTCTCCAAATCCTGCGGCAAATGTGCTTTTATTGAATGGTGAAGCATTAGAGACGCATTTATTTTATTTCTTTTTACAAAGGTGGCTGATATCATTCAATGGCCAGGCCACAAATTCTTTTTAGGTGTGGGGGTTGGCTAAGGTGAGGGTAGAGTTGACCCCCCCCCCATAGCGCCTCCGACCAGCAAATGCAATCACCGCAGACAGGTCCCTGCGTGAACCCGCCAAATCCCACAGCTCTGCCTCCACTGACCGGCTAACACCATGGGACAGCCGGTTTCAACATTTCTCGTTCTTTCTAGCTGTGTTATCCACACACGCGCGCACCGACGCACACACAAACACACATGTGGTCGGAACCGGCTCAGACGAGCCCTGTAAATCAGCATGCCTGTAAGTAGGTCTCATTGACCCCTCGGGATCCATCGGTGCCTGGATCTCTCTGGATCATCCCGTCAATACATCAATATCCATCTTGTGTACCTTGCTTTAAGACCCCCACTTCCAAACCCCCAACCCCCCCCCCCCCCCCCCCCCCCCCCCCCCCCCCCCAAACCCCCACCTTCCCCTCACTGAATGTCAAACGGAGATCGGAGTCATCAATTACAAGCGTGCCGTTCGGTGAGTGTACGTGGGGCTTATTTGCTGCTGTCTCGGGGAGTGAGCAAGATACAGATTCCGAAATAAACACACACACACACACACACAGACTGATGCACATTCTCTCACTCACAGACACATGCACACACAAACATAAATGTCCCTCTCTCCCATGGGATCAAGGAGAAGTGGGTCATGTGGGGAGAGAGAGAGAGAGAGAGAGAGAGGAGGAGGTTGCCCAAAGAATCCAATAGACCAGTTCATAAATACAAAAATCTATAAACTAAAGATCAACTAGTCGGCATACACTCTGTCAGCTCCGATGGTCTTTCAAGTCGGACCTTCACTGCTCTGCTGGAGCCAATGCGACGCACGTCAGGGGTAATTCAATGAGGGGCTGTGCAGAGCGGCCATGCGGTAACACTGCAGCCAAACGCGGACGACACACAGATGAAGCATGAGGCAATGATTATTCTTTCTGCGAGCGCCCGAGATGACTAGTGGTGGAGCCGACCGGTGGGGTCAATACACCTGGCAGGTGCTCGGGCTCACGTTCGTTTTTTTTTGACGGGCACGGCGTCCCGAGTCGCACTTCAAATGTCCCAGCGCTCCATCAGAGGCAGGCAGACATTTCACTGACACTATGATCTGCGGCATGATGGAATGCTAAACGTCACTTGACCTTGAGATGTGTTGAAAGGTGATGCGATGCATCTTAACAGCGCTTTCTCAAGATTCCACAGCATCATGCAGACCCTGCTGGTAATAATAAGCAATGAAAGGGGAAGTCTGAGCCGGCTGAATATTCATCCTCTGCTGATTAGACGTGACGTTAAGTATTTTGCATAATTTTCCTTCTTTTTTGAACAAACACCACCCCCCCCCCCCCCCCCCCCCCCCATTTGTTTTTTCCCCCCCCCCCATTTGTTTTTTTCAATAACACCAAAAGCTGCCCAGCCAATGATTTAGAACAGAGCACAGGGGACTGTATCTCACCTCTGGCAGTGGCATGCCGTTGATGATGAGGTCTGGCTGTTGGTGGGCCTGCCCGGTGAACGGGTGCTGATAGCCATGGTTGGGAGCTGCATTGCGTGAGTTCTGGTTCTCCACGTTGAGGAAGGTGCTCTCGGAGCGCCTGCAGCCCAGTGGCAGGCTCTGCTGGTGGTAGTCGAAGTAGTTGAGCGAGGAGGTGAGAGACGAGCAACTCACCACATTCATCTTGTCTGTCTCCTCGACGTCCCGCGGCACCAGGCGGATGTCGTTCTTGCTCAGCTTCTTCTTCTTGCTCGACTTCTTCTGGCTGCCGTACGAGTACTCCGCCACCCTGCGCAAGTAGAAGAAACTGAACAGACTCAATAAAGCAGTGTTCCGCCTCACCCTCCCCCATCGGCACGGTCAAAAACCAAAAAAAAAAAAAAAAAAAAACTCGCCCCAAAAAAAAAAAGCTTGCCCGCCATGCCAAGCGAGGGCACGCGCTCAACCACGGGCGCCAGACAAAGGTGCAACTCCCCGTGTCCAGGGGTGGAACAGCCCATTCAAGGCGACTCCCCACTCCCCGCTTACAAATGAGCTGTAATCCCTAGTTTGTTTATCATTTGCATGCCCCACAATGAACGACACGCAAACAGGCAGACAAAATGCGAACATGCCGAAAACCACAAAAGCAAAGCGAAAAAAGGACACAATGGTGCTCGACAGCACTACCGGTATATGCAATCACATTCAAAGCACACAACCCACACTAATTCCATCTCTTTCTTTCATTATCAAGCAAGCCTACTGGCAGAAACGGAGAGCAGGAGAACTGCAGATTTTCGGATCCATTTAGATGCCCTCACTGGCTGCTGCAAACTTGATATGAGTATTTTGACTTTAATAAGAGCAAACGAGCGGCGTGGCCATGTTTTTAATCAAAGGGTTCCTCAGACTGGGGAAAATGTCCGTGATTCGCACAGCCTTGCAGTTTTCCACAGGACGAACAGATGCTCTTTCGTGATGACTGCAAACTTTGCGAGAGAGATTTTTCCATATCATTTGTGCTTCTTTGTTTCACGATCTGCATACTTCAATCTCTCGAGGTGGCCATTTCCAACCTTAGGGCGTGGAGCATATGGTTCGTTTCCCATTAAAGTCCACCACAGAACTACAGTCACCCATGGAATTGGAATATCGGAGATGTGTCGGTTTTCTCGTGTCTCGTCTGAAGCCTCACTGCTACACCAAACCCCACCGGCCTCTCTCCTCCACACTAAAATGCAGCTCTAATCCTCTGTCGCTTCTGAAATCACACTGGCGTATGGGGCACCATTGTAGTTTGTCTTTTTCATTTTTCTTTCAGATTGCATCTTGAAAACAGCTCCCGCCCCCATATTGCTCCCCCTTGATTCAGAGGAAAGAAAATGGGCTGCTGGAAGGGTGGAAATTCCTCAATTTCTTTTTCATGTATCATTTTAACATGCTGTCTCTCTACTTTGTGCTCAAATTGAAATTTGGAAGGGGAAAATGTTCAGAGCCAGACGGACTGTCAGAGGACAAGCAATAAATGGGAGATAACTGCTCCTCATATTTGAGGTGGCGACTCAGAAGCCGAGCACATCAGAGCTGATTAAAGCACCCAGCGGGGAGAGTGGCTCACACTAGGAGAGTAAAGATCTGAGAGCAGTTCTGAATTTTGAATTTGTTGTTGTTATCAGGGTTTCTTCTCCGAAGGAAAGAAAAAAAAACACAAATAAGTGACATTTAAAATATGATACTGCGAGAAGCAGCGGCTTTTTTGATCAAGGTGTGGGTATACTGGTTTTGCTCTCAACTCTGGCTTGAATGACAACAACACATGAGGTGTGGTTTAACAATGAATATGCTGGAGGGCGGTGTGAGTTCTCACTGTTAACAAGCAAAAGTTAACTGTTAAAAGAGAGCAGCAAGGGAGAGAACCCGAATTAATGATATGTCCCATTATAATTTCTTATCAATGTTTCCAAAATAAAGAAGAATATAATGTCAGTTTTAAGAGGTGTGTTTTTTTTTCTGAACGGCCTAACTTCATCTCAAATCAATAAAAGTATTTCTGAAGCAAAACATGATTATAGCTTCAGGTTAAATCTCAAATCCAATCTATATGTAAATGTAATGTGGCACAGGGAAATCACAGCCAAAACTGATGCTCAGATTAATGAACAAAACACATGTGCAAAGGACCTAAATATAATACTCATCTAAAAATAGTTCAATTGTTAATGAGTATGATGTCACTTACATGACACCCTAAGACAAAAATAAAAAATATAATAATAATAATAATAATAATAATAATAATAATAATAATAATAAAAAATAAAAATAAAACATTATTACATTTAAATGTATGGCAGTTCTCCCTGATACTCTTCAGTGAAAGGGAACAATCCAGGTGTATCTGAATGATCTTGAAGGACTGTCCATAATCACACTAGATTAAAGCTGATAACAGGCAATCAGCCATGGTGGACCCTAAATAATAAATGCCTGGGACTGCTATTGAACCAGTGGGACGTTAATTGTCCGGCAACACACCAGCAAATTGAACATGACAGTTGGAGCGTCATATTTGAGTCAATTGGTTACAATGGAAGGATTAAATCAATCAATCGCGTTTCCCCTAACACGGAACGGTGGGCCTCAGCAGCATGTGTCTGACTCAGAGTGGAGGGGCCGATTTCTGTGTCTCACTGTGGATAAGGGAAAATCTGCAGTCCTCTGGGCAGGGCCTCAACATGCTGCACAACGAAAGCAGTGCACTGACACCTTGCAGTTTTACGCACGATCAGACGCACTGATTCTCCCCTCTCTCCGTCTCTTTTGCGCACAAGCACGCACGTGTATAAATATGATAAATATGAATACAAACACACACACAGACACACACACACACGAGGGATTTAGTCAGTACCTGCAGTTGTACGTCCGGATCTCCTTGTTATCCCGCTTGCACTTCACCGCCACAAAAATCATGGTGACAAACAGGATGGCCGCGATGGAGCCCAGGGCGATGATGAAGATGAGGGACAGGTTGACGGCTCCGATGGGCTCCTGCGCGTTCAGGTCCGGCGACAGGTACACCACGATGTAGGCCGAGGCGGACAGCGACGGCTTGCCGTGGTCCCTGGCCACCACGGTGATCTCGTACGTGGACTTGGCGTTCTCCCCGAACATCCGGGTGGAGCGCACCTCTCCGTTCACCTGGTCGATCTCGAAGAATGCGCGGTCCCCCTCGGAGATGGTGTAGGTCAGGCGGCCGTTCTCGCCCTCGTCGTAGTCGTCCGCCTTCACCTGCGTCACCATGTAACCCACGCCTGCGTTCCTCGGGATGGAGACCTCCGCCGTGCCGTTGACGAGGGGCGGGTTCGTCATCACAGGTGTGTTGTCGTTGACGTCCAGCACCACGATGCGCACCGTGGCGTTGCTCGACAGGGAGGGATTGCCGTTGTCTCGGGCCAGCACTTTGAAGTCAAAAGTCCTGGTGTACTCGTGGTCGAACGACCTCATGGAATAAATGCGGCCTGACGGGTTGATGCTGACATATGTGTTTACATCCATGTGCTTAATCTCACCGGGGACTATGGAGTAGGAAACGGTGCCATTCATGCCCAGGTCCGGGTCCTCGGCCGACACCGCCAGCAGACAGGAGCCGGGGAGGTTGTTCTCCATCACCATCTCCTGGTAGTGGGGCTTGAGGAAGTGGGGAGGGTTGTCGTTTTCATCGGTGACTTTCACGACCAGGGATTTGGTGGCGCGTAAAGGCGGGCTGCCGCTGTCCTCGGCTTGGATGGTCAGATTGTATGTGTCCTTTTGCTCTCTGTCCAGCCTGCCGTCCACCAGTATGGTGGAGAAGCTCTCGTACTCTTGCAGCCTGAACGGCACGTTGCCCTGCAGCCTGCACTGCACTTTGCCGTTCGCCCCAGAATCCTTATCCGACACGCGCACCAGCGCGATGACATACCCGCGCTGCGCGTTTTCACTGACCTCCACCATCTCCGTGTTGAGCGAGAGCAGGCTGATGACAGGCGGGTTGTCGTTCGTATCCATCACGTTTACCGTGACTTTGCAGTGGGCCGGGATGGAGTTGGGACCGAGATCTTTGGCCTGCACGTCGATCTCGTATATTTGTGTCGCTTCGTAATCCAAAACGCCGTTGACGGTGATGATGCCGGTTCTGGGGTCAATGTTGAACGCGTCCCTCGTCTTCTCCGTGACGTAACTGTTGAACGAGTACACGACCTCTCCGTTTGTGCCCTCGTCGGGGTCCGTGGCATTCAAATCTACGACCAGTGTGCTCATGGGGGAATTCTCCATCACATTAACGGTATACACGGGCTCGTCAAACACGGGGTTGTTGTCATTCGAATCGATCACTTTGATATTTAACTGGACCGCGCCTATCTTTGGAGGGTCTCCTCCGTCCTCCGCGCTGATTTCGTACGTATAGTGAGACTGTGTCTCCCTGTCTAACGATTTTTGCACAACAAGCTCTGCGATTTTGGAGCCATCGCCCCTCGTCTTTATCTCAAGTCCGAACAGCTCATTTGGGGTGATAGAATACGACTGCACTCCAAAGATCCCCGAGTCCGGGTCGCTTGCCCCCTCTAGGGGAAACCGGGTACCAGGGGAGGCATTCTCGGAGATTTCGATGTCAATGTGGCTCGTTGGGAATCTGGGTGCGTTGTCGTTCAAATCCTCAATTTCAACTTTGATGACACAGATCTCCATGGAGTTCGACATCACTTCGAGGGAAATAACACACTTTGGGTTCTGTCGACAAACTACGTCCCGATCTATTTTCATTTGGGTTGTAAGTATTCCGGCTGGACTGAGTTCCACCCATCGTGGTTCCGAATTGGAAATAACCCTTAAGTACGGGGGCTGCGGTGCAATCTGAAATCCTTGCTTTAGTGCGTCCTTTGTCACGTTCCCAATCACTGACCCGGGCTTCATTTCCTCGTTTATTCCGTACTTAAGATTAATAACAGCCTCGGCCCCGACCCAAAACAAGAGGAGCACAGCGATTAATTGTATTAATTCCATCTCCTTGGTTTGCATTATACCTGTTGATTTGTCTCTCTCTCTCTCCCTGCTTGGTAAAAAAAATATCTGGATAATTACGCACAAGAACGCAAACAGCCAAAATGTTCCAAATGAATCATCTCATTGAAATGTCCGTAAAAGTGAGCTGCTTTTGTGCATGCAAATTAAATCATGATGTGGAAGCTATAATTTCGAACAAGTGCCTCAGCCTATCTGACTCTTCTCAGGCAGAGCAGATCCTCCGGTCTACTGCAGCGGACGAAACATTGGGGACGACAGATCTGCGAGGACATGCTGAATCTTCTCACAACACTGATTTAGCCGTGTAAATCCGCACAACTCTCATCAAGCGGCAAACTGGTCTTACACATGACTCATGTGACGAACTGTCCATGTTCAAGTGGGCTGAAAGGAGGAAATGTGCTCTGACACAAAATGAAAATTCCGACGAGCCAGTCCACAAAAAAAAAAGAAGATAAATCTTCCCTGCGGATGAAGTAATGGGGTTCAAAAGTCCATGTTAAATTCTGCGCATTCGTGCCAGCCACTATTTAAGTCGCATTTTGGATAAACAATCTTAGGCTCTGTGTGGTATATTACAAGCAGTAATACAATTTCCTCTTCCGACTGCAGCTATAGGTTGATGAGCAAAACAAACAAAAACAAAAAATATCTAAAAGGCTCTGCAGTCACAGAATTAATCAACAGCTTAAGTCCAGATTTTTTGCCTATAAAGAAAAAGAGCTGCAGGAATATCTCACAGAAATAGCTGAAGTCCCGATTACCTTTTTATTTCCAGCAGATTTAGCCTTTCGTGCCCTCCGCAAGTCTTGAAGCTTTTACTTACTAATTAATTTCCTCGTATCTCACTCGGAAGAAGAAAAAAAAAAGGCAGTGCATATCCCGGTAATTAGTCCATGTAGCACACTCTCACACACACACACACACGGAGAGGAATGAAAAATCCGTTGAAGATGTTGCCAAAAGCCAGTGGGGAAGGAAACGATGCGCTAGCCTTTACAGTGTGGGCAAAAAACATTTCATGCTGAAAGGCTGCAGCGAAGTAGAGAAGCACAGTCGCCTATATCCAGCCTGGATGAGGCAGAGAGAGGAAAAAAAAGAAAGAAATCACCACTCGTTGCCAGTAGGCTGTCTAGTTGACTCCAACAAGCGCTCCTCTCGCTTCACTGGTGCACACTGGAGGACGCGCAGCTCCGAGGCGAGCGCTCAGTCTCAGGACCCGCAATCCCCTCAGCCAATCACGGGTTGCACAGGAGGGCCGTAGCTGCTGGTGGGCGGGGCCAAGCCCAGCAGAAGAAACACGGCCGGCGACTACCTGTTCCCCCCGCAGACGGACCAAACACGAGGCGGTGCAGTGCGATGATCGTTATAGTGCCTCGCTTCTCAAAAACCGAGGCGTGCGGACCCACGGGGGTCCTTTGAGAGGGTTCCCAGTAGTGCCACAGCGAAACAAAAAAGAAAGGGGGAGAAAAAAAAGAAAAAAAAGGTCACTCTAATTTTCCCCCTGCAGAGGCAATGAAAAGAGATGCTAAGCATAACTTTTCACTGACGTGCCCTTGTTTTCTCTTTGTGCTACAGTGGCCAATTATATGTAACAAGTGACGAAGTGAATATATATATATATATATTGTTTTTTCTTTTTTCTTTTAGCACACAGATCATTTACTGATCCTTTCAGTGGGGACCCTGAAGGTAATGTGCAGACTTATAGAAAATCTATTTGATCCTCAGGGGCATGTCACAGTTTGGAAACCTACTGTGTGTGCCATAGCAATTAACAACAACCTTACAACCCAATAGCATTTCCCGGGCCGTGGACTGGCTCCTTCAAACTCAAGCGTTGGCATGTTGATCTGACTGCTGCAACTGTGCGCATTGCGTTACATCATGTACCCCTATAACGTGCGTGGCCTCCATTGCCTTTAATGTGCGCTACGTCTGAACCTCAGGCACCATGGTGAGAAAAAAATCCCAGTGCTGAACAAACATCATAGATTATGGTTTCCGTGTAGCAACATGCTGGGAGGAAATCCTGACATCAACCAAATCAATACATCATAACCCACGTTTTTTTCTTCTTCTCCCTTGGCTGTCAAGAAAGTAAAAAAAAAAAAAAGAAGAAGAAATTTCCGACTAAATGCTGCCCCAGAAGCCTGCGCACAACAAACACACTGATTTGAGTATCACATGGTCTTTGGAATGTTATGAATACACGTTGATCAGTAGTAGACTTGAGTTTATTTAAAGACACAATCAATACGTCCGTTTCATACCCAGTTACTATAAATAACCCCTCGACAACCCGAACAGCGATTCCATTTTTTTTCTTCTGGATGAACACGTCACCAGGGGGACGTCAGCCTAGGATGGAGTGTGCTTAATTTCAGCCAAAATTGCTTTATCCAATGAAAATTAATAAGCTGCCCCCGCTGCGACAGAATCCTCGGTGTTTGTCAGCTGCGGAGCCCATATTTATAAAGGCTAATAATGAGGCGGTTGGACTATGACCTGCAGTCTGTCGCTGATCATCATGAGAAAAGCAACAACAAATCAATTATTAGAGATTATTCCGCGCGTCCCTTCTCCCTTATCTCCATGTAATCCGGACCGACGGCGCATTGGAGTTCCTTATGATGTGCACCATTCACATGTCAGCCCAATACACGTATATAATAAGGGGGGGGGGGGAGGTGGTGGGTGAATATGATGTTCCTCCTGCAGAAATGCAAACGTTATACTGCCGCCTTCACAAACGCATGCCCGCACGCGCGCACACATGCTCCCGCGCACCCTCTCACTCACAGTCTGCCTGCCTGCCTCTCAACGGCGCACACCGCTGCTGCCACCACAGGCCGAGTTTAAAGTCACAAGGGTGACACCTAGCGTCCACAGGCGCCCCTGGATTCTGGTACTCCGGCCTGTCCTGTCCCGTTCACCCCTCAGACTGTTTCACCCCATTGACAACCAACTATGTGCCATCGGAATACAAATCAAACACACAGACAAATCAAGTTCCTCTTAATATCAGAGAAGAAGACGTGGTGCTTTTGACCACTGCTGTGCACGAGGTGAATCAGATCGCAGCAATATCTAATCATGGTTAATCAATAGCAGTGATTGAACTGTTTATGAAAAGGAAAAGGAGGTGAGGTCATTGCTGTGCAATATGAGCATGTTACTTACTTAATTTACTTACTTAATTTATTCCTGTTTTTTCTTGTTTTTTTTTTTTGTGAAATACCGGAATGTAACCTGTGTAAGTCTTAGAAACATTCGGTAGTAACAGCCTCTCTGTCCTTATTTCAAGCCACCGCAGACATGAAACTGTTGATACAGCTCAGTATATGTGAATATGAACACTCTTGGGACCATATATTACACAAATAACAAAAGCAGAGAAAAATCATTTCACGTATAAATAAAGAACTCTAAAGGTACAGTTTAAAAACACCATGGGAGATGCACGCCATCTCTGACAAGAATCCGTGTTAAAAGGCCTATTTGCGACGTGAACAGAAATGACATTTTTGCTCACGTCTCTTGCATAATTCAGTCACAAATGGACAAATAAGCAAGTCGTTGTTTGCTTTTCCGTAAAAACCTTTCGAGACAGTCGCATGAAGAGAGAGCCATACACTCTTGAAGCGAATACATTCTTAATGTCAACGAGTCACAGAACTGAAGGGGTGGCAGGGGTCTTTATTTTCCTCTGGGCTTTTTCTGATGGCCGTGTGTGCAACAGACTACACAGTATGTTTTTTTTGTCATTTCTGCCAGTCTGAGACGATGCTAGGGACAGTTCTACCTGCTTACAGTGTGAATTATACTTACAAAAACATGTGTACAATGACAGTGCTAAGTGCTCAGGCCAAAAACAAGTGCTACAGTGCAAGATAAGGGCGAAGAGTGTAATATGTTGCTTCCCCCTGTAGTCGATTGTAAAAAAAAAAAAAAAAAAAAAAAAAAAAAAAAAAAAAAAAAAGCACTGCATGGAGTTACAGGGTTGATCATAAACCATAGTGCAGTAATTCAGCCGTGTATTTCTTTCTGTCAGTGAGCGGTGGCATATTTCATTTATGAGCTTCAATTTACCTTAATATACTTCCTGCCGCTGACGTTCCATTGTGTCCTTTATTGATTTTACCACTACGTTAGAAAAACCTTAAACTTTCTAATGTCGAGCGGTGACGCCTTGACTTCTTTTTTGTTTTTTTACAGGAGTTGGCATTCAGTGTTTGTTTTCACCGCCATCTTTTCGATGGCGAGAGAAACACAGAAAATCATCTTAAGAACGTAACGTTTACTGGTCGGCTTCTCATTAAACTGCCAGTCATTCAGACTGCACCGAATGTTGTTAGTCTCATTCCGGCATTTTCAGTATATTTTACCATTGTAGCAAACCTCAAAGAAGATGGCAGCAGAACATTTAGTTTTATAGTTTTTATAAGTATTTATCCAAATAAAATCAACTCATCACGCATCAAGTGCAGTCTGAGGTGACAGTTGAAGTTGTTTTAAAGAAAAAATTCACAATCACCGAAAATAACTGAGGAAATGTGGTCTTTGGGTTGTTATGACAGCTGTGGAGGGAGGAATCTTTTTTTCGGGTTTTGATTGTACATCGCTCCTTTAAAATTCTTTAATTTGGAAAAGATTCACACGGACTCAAGTTTGAACTGATTAGAATGTGATGGTCAAACATTAAGGTCCCTGTGATGCCACTAAAGACATTTTTGGTCATACCTCCAGAACGAATGTGCAAACGATGACACATTTTCACACAAACGTCTACTCGGACCGAGTGATAAATTAGGAACATTAACTATCCAAAAGGTCAGAAGTCAGCTTCACTGTGGCATCATAATTTCCTACAAAAACACATTTATTGGCCATTATTTAACATCATAACTCAGGAGGAGGAAGGGAGATTGTGACCATATTTCTTGCGACGTGACCGGTCGGTGGAGGCTTTCAACCCAGAGGCTGCATTTCTTGTTTTATTATTATTTAAGCAACCTCTATTTCTTGTTGATGAAACGTAGGCAAAAACAATAGTCGAATGGCAAATGACTAGATGGGATTGTTCGCGGTACATCAGCGTAGGTTTATATTTTGAAGAAAAAATTGAAATAAACAAAAACTATATTTCTCCATTTACTGTCAAGACATCTGGATGTGATTGTATTTACGGACATATACGTAGCACTCTACAGTTTGTGCTTTGAGGTTTGAGAGGTTTATTCTCAAACTTGGACGACTACAGACAGAGCTAGGCTATTTAAATCCATGGGAATTTCACAGCCTAAAATATATTTTGAACACTCGTGGTGGAAAGCGGGAAACAGTGCCGATGAATGTACACAGAGAATGAGGGATTTCGTTTCATTTTGAGCTTTTCCTCTGCTGCCAAGGAATGGCACATGTCTGTAGTCCGTCCTTTTGCCTTTTTGCTTGGAAAGGAATATATAAGCTCCTCTGACAGATGCTGGCTTTATCACCCCTGTGTCTTGCCCGGCACTGAAAATTGGCTCATGCTCAGACACGGACTTACAGGGTCCAGCACAGGACGGCAGAGACGGACAGTGGCGCATTGATTCCAAAATGGCCAAGATGGCCACGCTTGTTTTGGCTGGAACGGATGATGACATTGTTATTATGGGCCACATCTTTGCAGCTTCCTCAAAAAAAAAAAAAAAATTGATTACTCCCAAAGCAGCCTTTGCCAGAGGCAAAAAAAAAAAAAAGAAGCAAGGGGAACGGACAAGCTTAATCAATGGGTTTCTCGTCAATGACGATACGACCTCCACTCCATTCCACACCATGTCTGGCCACGTTACATCAATTAGTGACAACTCTCACTTCCCATCTGAGGGTTCACAGAGTCCCCCTGGGCACACTTACATGGCTGAAAGTACAATTCGACCACAAAACAAACAACTTTTCTTTTTTTTTTTCTTTTTTTTTTGCTGCTCTGGCGCTTGTTGCTGAGCAACTTTAAATTGAATCCTGTTTTAAAAACTAATTTCCCCCGAAACAAAGCCTTCAGTTGGTACAACGTGTTTTTGTGTCACTCAATCGGTATTGATACCACCTAATAGCATTTCTACTCCCAACCCCGCAAACACCCACGCACTCACACACCCACACACACACTCGTTCACTTTTGTGGTGTTGTTACCTGTCACGTGAGCTGCCCATAAGAAAGGGTTGACATCTATGCCCTGCCCTGACCCGTTTCACTCGGAACAGCCCACCAAATAAGGAAACGGCAAGGGGCCTGCCTCAGACACATTCACGCACAGAATATTCCTCGATTAGTCAAACTTTAGACTTTGCGTCAGATATGGTGTAAGAGATTAGGGTTTAGTGCTATAATCGTTAGATGCAACAAAACGTTTCTCATGGCTGCTGATATAACACTTCTTAGGCACACGTGTTTCCTCTTTGATCTACTCAAGGGCTGCGTTTGATTTTCACGTATTTTATTTGATGTATTTTAGTGAATGTCAAAGGTTTTGCTTGACTTTTTCTCGTACTAAAATCACTGCTTTTTCGCCTTGCTTTGCCTGACATGAGCAGGGACTGGTTGCGGAGGGCCATTGTTGCATACAGATGCAATTGAATGCAATAGTTGTTGAGGGCTTTTTGAAGTTGAATAGTTGGTGGCGTCGCTGATCATCAAAAGCTGCATTGATTTATTATGCAGTTTGTTGATGTTTAAACAATTAATAATTAGTAACCCAATGACCCATTTGCTACTGAAATGAAACATGTTGGAGAGAAGCTTGTTTTATTTGTGCATAATCGGTTTAGCTGTTTATGCTGTTAGATGGCAATTAACAGACTTTGTGTAGAGTCCTCTCATGTTTAGAGCCAAACGTGCTCACACTGTTTCTCTTTGAATGTTGGTACGATAAACAGCAATTTAATCTCTAAATGGCGATCTGTTAAAGTGCTCTCTTCAAAGTGAAATTACAGTTTCAAAACAAAAGCTGTCTACTTCATTGTACATAATTTAAAATTCTACGTTGTTCTCATTTTGAAATTACAGTGTGATTAAAAAAAAATGGAGGAAAATATGCAGTCCATTTGCAAAAGAGTTGCTCAAATGATAGTCTCCTTATTTTTTCCTTTAAAAAATATAAAATAGGCACGCAAGTAGCTGAGATAAATCAATGGACAGGTAATGAACTATTTGAGTGAACAACACTATTACAAATAAGGTATTAATCATATATTTAGAATAACTACAAGGCACAGAGAAAAGTGCATTTCACAGTGTGTTTGACTGTTGGAGCTTCATTTGTTATGCTTTATGGATTGTTTGGAGACTCATATCATTCTGGATTGTTGCCATGTTATCCAAATCAACAAAGTGCTTCCATAAACGCATAACAAAAAAGACTTCTGAGCTGCTGTTCATGTAAACTTTTCTGGAAATGGGAAATCGGACATTTTACTTGAGCTACACAAATCCCTTAGTCAACTGAAGTCAGAGCACTGTGGACCAAGATTAGGACCTACTCCATTGATTGCGGATTTCGAAGCTGCATGCTTTTGAATGCTTGATTCTTTCACATCGTGATATCTTAACATTCCTTCCCATAGCATGAAGCACAATTGGTATAATCACGGACACGAAACAATGCCAGACTCCATTTTGATCTGATTACGCCGGCGCGCGAAATCAGCCGTCTTTGTTTGCAGGCATGGAAAAAAAAAACACACACACACACGTAAACCAAGGGCTCTGAATGGACAATAGACAGAGCCTGTTAACACACGAGTTTCTGCTCAATTAGCTTTGTGAGTGCTCCGTTTATTCAATGTCAGCACTGGGTAATAGGCACGACATGGTGGACGGTGCACCTGAAAAAAGTTGTTTGGGGGGCCTGGGTGGGACATCGTTGCCCCCTGATACCATCTTCACAACATGTGGCTCATCTGGTCTCCTCCACATCCCGCGATTTGCGGCTGTTTTCTCAAATGAGGGCGCCTCTGCGCCTCCGTCGACCCTTTTCACACGGACGTAGAGGAGAGCAGCGTTGTGGTCACTACCTCTCACCCGCTCATGCTAGGCTGTATATTTAAGGTTGGTGACACAGTAGGTTTTTCACAAAATGCACCCGCACCTTGATCTTTGTGTTCATCACCAGGGGAACCAGGAAGTGGAAAACATATTGTTGGTGGGTTTTTTTTAGTCCCTCCTCTAATCTGTCTATCTCACCTAATATCCAATTCATATATTTACTTTTTGATCTGCTGATTTAGCAGTGGTCATACTCCGAATCCTGACCAGCCTGACACGGCGGTGCACTGCGTAAAAAAAGAGAGTGGCATTTACTTTAACGATGACCATCCCCCGGACGAAAGGCGGTGGGGATGGTGGGCACCCATATGTTGTGTGAGTGATAGGTGCAGTGGCCAGCGCCTTTGTGGCAATGAGGACTTTTTCCCTACGATTGTGCCAGTTTAAAAAACGTGACGCTTCGTCCCCTTAATACTGCGCTCCGGCAGCATTTGATGGCACCGGCTCTACGGGGCTGGCCAACTAGAAGTTCTTATCATTTTAACATCAGCCTTTCAACACCTCATCTGAATTTGCACCGCCGAGCCACATCTGAACCACGTAAGCAGAGGCCTTCAACGCTTTGGCTCCTGGTGTCGGCGGAGAGATAGGCGGCGGGAGCGCGTGCGTGGGTGCAAGCCCGCCGGAGTATTTGCGTCTATGCCACTATGTATGGATGTGGAGTGCGTGTCAAAAAGGCATTCTTTTCCTCAGAGAGAAGTGAATTCAAAATAACAGACACGGAGATAGAAATAGGAGAGAGATAGAGAGAGAGGGAGCGAGGGAGAGAGGGAGAGAGAGAGAAAAAGAGAAAAAATAATCTCATGCTATGTTATCCCTGCAAAACCTGACAAACCACCCCCGAGACTGATCTGGCTTAGCATCCAGTGTGGTTAGGGGCTTGTTTGTGCCCCTATGATTGGAGCAGGCCGCCTAAGCTGGCCTCATAACAGTCCAGTCACAGTGGAGCCCCGGTGGAGTCACACAGCCTGGGGATGGCAGGCATGTCTCTATCTGGCCACAGATATCAATAAAGGCAGCAGCGTGGCCTTTGGGGAGGCTGGGCATTCCAAATTCTCTCCCCTGAAGGCCGGTTATTAATTGTCCCGATGTTGCACGGGGTTGGCTTTGCCGCTTTTTTTTTTTTTTTTTTTTCTACGTTAAACATTTTAAATTCCAGGCAGGTATCCCAGAATGCAATTAGTCCTCCACCATTAGATCAAGCGACACATGTCTTCTCGCCCCGCGACCGGTCTGCAACGACGGTGAGGGGAGGGAGAAAAGAAAGAAATTAGTATGGAAATGAGCTCTCTCCAAATCCTTTGGTGTTAAAGGTGGTGTAAGGTGCTACAGGAAGGCGGCGGTTCCCTTTTGCAGATATCCGAGTACGGGGTAAAACGCGAGAATACAGGAGGATTGATTTTCCCGAGCGACTGGTATCCCTCTGTGCAATGTGGGATTAAGGAAATAACACATGAGAGGCCTATCGTGCCGTTTGGTATACACTAATTGCGCATCCGGCACGGAGTGGTCTGGGGTAAGCAGATTGTACTTTCACATCATCCGCTGCTCCACGGAGAGTTGGAGGTCCTTTTATATTTCGCTAAATAAATACATAGTTTGTAATCTTCACCCGGGCCCAGTGCAACCGAGCTCAGACCTGAGGGATGAGTCCCGATTCCCTTTCTGATCCTTCCTTCACTCCCTGCGGGCGACACATGCTGATTCACCCCCGCAGTAAACACGGGATCGTTAAAGGTGCAGGGGGTACATTTTTAAACTGGAGTTATATATATATAAACGTATATATATATTTTTTTTAATTTATTTTGTCGGGGGGGGGGGGGTCGGGGGGAGTCGACAGTGTGAGCTTGTAGTCTCACAGTAGTACGTCAGATGAGTCACAGCTTCATGACTACTGCCTCCGTGACAGTGTTCAGGGCGGGCGGGGACAGCTGCTCCACGCACACAGGAGAAAACCAGGGCTCAAGCTCATCTGAGGATAAATTACCATAGCGGCACTAAGCGACAACGTTAAGGCACATTTCAACTTTAAAAACCCGCCACTTCTCGCAGCATACATCGACAGCTAAGATCACGGAGCACACTGACGGTGTCACCGGAAAGGGAGACAACTTAGGACGAAGCGCGAAGGGAGAGAAACTGCATAAATGCATTGAAATTGGAATTTCATTTTACAGGGAAATCATCAAATGATCTTTTGAGTCCAATACGTTTAATATGCATATATATATACACTGTATATATATATATATATATATATATATATATATATGCCAACTGATCTTGAGCAAATTCACAGTAGGGAGCGAAAATACCCTAAATCGGACTTGGAATAGGTTATCGTCAAAACAAACCAACAACGGCCGTTGCTGGGCAATTAAAGCTTAAAGAGGTTTCCCACTATCTGAGTAACAGAGGGACACCCTACCTCTTGGACAACAGCCTCGATGTGCACCGACACAAATGGCCAGTACTTGGCATCTGAACAAACCAGGGATGATTTCAAACTGGCTTATAACACAGCTGCTGTTATCTGGGGGTTACGACCTCGGCCGGGGAAATCTTCGATGATCACCGACAAAGTGCAGCGCAAGCTCGTAAGAAGTCATTACGCCTAGTCTCAGAGCCACGTATAATTATAGGCGCTACATATTTTTCTATTCCCGCTGCATCGCTGTTATTACCGTTACATAATTCCATATACGACCGAAGCGTGCAAACGTTCGTCATACCTGAAAATGGAAAACGAGGGCCTCGTCCCTCTCTATCCCTCTGTTTGCGCGGCGGGGTGGTCGCGCTCCTTTGGGCAGGAGGCGATCTGGCCTCGAGGCTATGGGAATTCCTTCCCCCCCCCCCCATATGTCAGCTAATGTTTACCCGGGCCTGAGGACCGTAGGATGGATCACAGGATTTCATAATCCACTGCCCGTACAGTGGCGCAAGGGCACAGAAATAATTCCCTTTGTGTCAACAGTTGTTTCATTCATGGGTAATTTCCCCAATAGCTAGCCCCACACTGCGGCCAGAGATAGAGACAGAGAGAGACAGAGAGAGGGGGGGGGGGGGGGGGGGGAGCGATATCCACACTCAAGTGCCCCGCGCAGGAGCGATATCCACACTCAAGTGCCCCGCTTCCCTGGAAACTGCTTCACGATTGGGATGTGAAGCCGAGCTATTTGTATTCCGCTCGAGTGGCTGCTCCCCATTCGTGTGTTTTAACCAACCGTGTGTTTCAATTTATGAGACGCAGATGATGTCAGCGGTTCTTTAAGGAGGCGAGACATCTCTGGACGCGCTACTCGACAGTTTTCCCTCGCTCTCCCCGGACGCTGGCTGTTTTCCAAGACCTAATTCGGGATCAATGCGCTGTGGGGCTGAACTCTTAATGGCAGCACCGGAGGAAAACCCACACGGCCCCTGAGCACTGGCTGCGTGAATATGAACCGAAGGCATGGGGCGTTTTCAGACATGCAGCGGCTCCCGCTTCATGCGTACGCGTTCCTATTGTCTGACTCTCGCCGTGCGTTTAATGGCACATGGGAAAATCAGGGAGCAGGGAGTTCGGCAGAAGGCGTTCCGTACCCATGAATGTTGCTCATTTCAAAAATATTGCCAATCAATCGGGATGCATGATCCCGATACTGATCCCTGCACTGTAAGTATTGGCCACTATTGAGTGCTGATGCGATATCGGCATTTGGCAAGCTCTAAGCCTCACTCCGGGAAGGAGAGCGGGACCGTTCGATGCGTAAGACGACATCAGGTTGGAATTAAACATTGCTTTTGTTCACGAAAACAAACAAAGTGCACGCGCACACAACAAGCACAATAACAGAACTGAGCCAAATCTATTGGTACAATAGATATGGCGTCAGCAACACCTCAACCAACCAATTAAAGTCAGCATTGGGTCGGTGCATTTTTAAACAAAGATAACAAACGCATATCCCGCTCATGATTTCTTTTATTATATATTTCGGAAATAGGTCAAAAGTGAGTTGTTCACGTCCTCGTTTACCAGCCTACCCTTTGGTACCCGTGGCTATGTCGCATTGTGCATTACTGCAGTTGACCTGTCAATCAAAAGAATCATTCAAAAGTGCGTATTGCTTTGGCCAGTTATTTCAAAGTGTGCTGAAGAAAAGAAAAAAAAAAAAAAAAGCGGGGCCACTTGAGGAAAAAGTCCTCCTCGCTGCTACTCGTGGTCAAAAACTCCACAGGATATCTTTAAATTATGCACTTTGCGACTCTCCTGCACGTAACATTTTTCCACTGTCCACATCATTAAGTCTGGTCAAACAACAAAGAGACTAGAAAAACAGCATCTTCCAGCCTCTCTCCTGCAGCTACACTGTTAAACTTCCCCCATCAATGTGTTTTTTTTTTTTACTGCTGTCAGTGCTGCAACCTGAGTCCTCCGCCGCTGCCGCTGCGTCCCTCAGCACTTTGCGACTCTCTCGCACGTAACATTTTTCCACTGTCCACATCATTAAGTCTGGTCAAACAACAAAGAGACTAGAAAAACAGCATCTTCCAGCCTCTCTCCTGCAGCTACACTGTTAAACTTCCCCCATCAATGTGTTTTTTTTTTTTACTGCTGTCAGTGCTGCAACCTGAGTCCTCCGCCGCTGCCGCTGCGTCCCTCAGCGATCGCAAAAGTGGAACAACTCCTCTCTGTATGTGGCTGGGCCATCGCGGCCCTTTGCAGACCCCGGGATGTACGTCCGCGGCATAATTGTGTACTTCTCTCCTTGGCTCTTGACCGTGAGCTCTCTGCTGCACAGTACAGCAAAACCAAACCACAATCCTCTGAAGGTGGATACAGAAATACTTCCACCGACGTCGTGTCCCGTGGAGCCTCCTTAATGCTGATGCAAAAGTGCACATGTTAACGCGTAGGAGCACGCAAGGCAAAGGTCGCTGACCTTCCACTGACACTAGCCCTGGGCCGATGGGCAATCCGATTATCCATCGATGAGTTAAGGGATAATGGATGAGTGTTTTTTTATCGGCATTAAGGCAATTTTATCAGAATCAGAATTAAGATGTTATCAAGATGATCTATAGGATCTGTAGCCCTGCCGTGCATTAGTGGAGTGGCAGCTCCCTCCTCTGAGCCCTATAAATCATCACCATTTATGAGTCAACTTTGCATGCGTCACTCCACGGCAGTGGTTAATATTAGGGAGATGATGATGATATGGAGCACAGGTAACAAGGCAGAAGGAAACAGCGTGACACTAACAATCGAAGCAGCAACTGACACCGGGGAGCAGCGAGACCAAATCAACAAGGGAGGCCGTGATTGCAGATTGTAGTTGAACCTAATCAAGACAGGGCAAACAATCACTTAAAAAGCAAGGGAATAAACTGCAAAGACACGACGTACAAGGGACAGACCACGTAACAATACAGCCCTAGCAGACGAGAGAAACATGAATCCCAAACCACGTGAACACATACTGTATCTGGTACACAAAACCAGAAGTCCCTAAGAGATACAAAAAAGTCCCAACAGAAAATGCCGACTGTGTAAAAAAAGTCTATGAAAGAGGCAGATGATCACACTGGCTTTTAAATGGAAGCTGCCCTCCGAACAGTAGAGACGTTTGTTTGAGCTTTTGAATCTTTGAAAGGAAATATTTGCCCACAAATATTCATTAAAATAGCTTAAAGGTGCAATTCCGGTGCGACTTGCATGCTACTTGAGTTTTAAAACATCAATAATCCTTTTAAAAATGCAAAACAGAAAACAAGAGGGTTTGTGGTGGGGCCAGGGGCCTTTCCGTGTTCTCCTGGGGTCTACAGGAGTTTTTACAGGTACATGCAGATTGGGGTGTGGTTAACTGGAGCATCTAGATTGAACATGGGAATGAAGGTGTTGCCCCCCCCCACCGCCCCAACCTGCGAAGGATAATCGGAGGGATAGATGAATATACTCCAAATACTTATGCCGCTTTATCGTTTAAACCATAAGAAAAGGGCTTGTTACTTTTATGTGACATTTCCTATTTGCACAACAGAGCGGTTCACCCCAATCTTTAATACTTCAGCTGCCCTCCGGCAAGCAATCTCGAGTACCACTATTTAGTGATTGAAAAAAATGCAACAATCTCACACTCGCCGCAGAGCAGTGCCGCGTGCGACACGGGAGTCTTTATCTTTTCCCATCCAACGCCCCGAAGTTTGAAATACCAAATGCGCCGGCACCATGAGTGCCCACGGACGCGCTGGTCGCTTTATCTCGGGACAGCAACAAGGGGTTGTGCGACTGACTGACAAAAAAAAACTGTTTTGAAGTCAATGCCTCAGTATTTCACCGTTGTTTTAAGGGCATGTTTTAAAGATATATATATATATATACAGTATATATAGGTTATATATATATATATATATGTACACAAGCCGACAATGGCTGGTACACAACGCACGTACACTGTGCTTCTTCCCACGTCCGCCTCACCTCAAGGGAAGCTTTGGCGGAATCCTGCTGTTGTTGCAGATGAGCCGCTTCCTCAGCAGACAAGAGATATCTCTTACTACCTGGCAAATCCATTATAATGCAAGCGCACGTGCCTTTTTTTTTTGGAAGAGTGGGAGATGCCCCTCCGAGCGGTCTACTGCATGAGCATGCAATGAAACACGCCTGCTATTAATTGCTTGAAATGGTAAGCGTAGTCGTAAATGGTGCGGACCTTTTTTTTTTTTTCTTCTGACACTAAATGTACAAAACCTTTGACAAGCCGTAAATGAACTTGTACCTAGATTGCTATGATGGGGCCCCTTGTTTTTTGCTATGACTGGTGTGTCATCTTGATTCTTCTGGCACACACATGCATGCACGCACGCACACGCACACACACACACACACACACACACACACAAACACCCACTGTAGGCTATATTCGCATATTCATCGACGTTTTACAAACCTACACGTCGGCCCACTAGTCGTTACTACGAGAAATGTGAGATTTCTGACAGCTCTGATAACCTACCAGTTGCGAGAGAGGACCGTCAGTGTGGTGTTGACGAACCAGTGCCAATATTTTGCAAAGCGACAATTGACAGTTAACGTAAGTTAATCGTAACACAATTAAAACTGATTGCGATAATAGCCAACGGAAGTGCTGTGATCCTACACAGTGTGTTTATCGGATTTAACGTGTTGGTGAAAATTCAAGATACAGTCATCCTCTGCCCCTCTACTTCTCAATTTAATGTATCTGCCCTGACTGCAAAGTAAACATTTCTGAAAAATATGGTAACACACCTCGCTGGTAACAATAAGATGCTTTCTTTTGCTGTGAATACAGCAAAACTATCAATGAACTACTCGCGTAGATAACGTTACCGTCTGCCACTGGGAGGGAGAGGGTAACGTTATCTACCACCTCACATCCAGAATGAGAGGAGATAAGAGAAAAGAGTCTCCTGGTGTTTCATGTGCAGCTTGGAGAAAAACGCCTCGTAAATGTGACCCGATTAAGGCGTGGTTGTGTTACATTAGGTTAAAGTGCACCCACCGTTTATGTTAGTGACAAGAGGCAAGACCTGCCCCCCACTGCTGCACAAGCTGCACTTCCGGGAAAATGTGCAAAAGGCCGAGGCTAGTTCATGTCTAGGCGAGAGCGTCGTGGTATATGGCCTCATTGGCATCTTCCATGAGAACACATGTATTGATTTAAAGCAAATCCACTCCTCTCATATGTTTCATTATCTTTCACAGAGGAAGCAATTGATTTCAGCAATGTGAGATCCAGTGCGGCTCGGGGCATCGCAAAACAATTGAATAAAGGTCTCAGGTTGAGAGACTGTTTGCAGTATTCACACTAAATGTGCGATACTACATGGGTTGCGCATGTGTGCACAAACAGGTTTATACGCGTCGGATTCGATAGACAGCGAGACTGAACATAAGGGGTTCTCATAAGACCCTATTTTTTTTATTTTTTATATATCGCCTTTTATTTTTGTATTTGGTTTTTCCCCCCCTCACTTAGCTCCAGGTGGAAAGGGTAAGATTCCCAGTCCTCATACAGACACATCCATGCAAAACCGCCAACGTTGGTTGGGCCGAAAAAGAAGATGCGGGATTAGTGCTATTGCATGGTGAACTAAAGTGCTACACGTCAGCAAATCACTGGATGATGGAAACATCATCTGCCTTCCTGACACCGAGCTCGACGACCGGGGGCAACACTAAAACCTTAATTCTCCATTTTTCAAAACAAACGGCAGAGAGTCCGGTGTCCAGCCTGGCGACCGGCCCCCACCTGACCAGCCCCCCCCCCCCCCAGTGTTAGATAAGGCTGTAATAAGATAGAGTCAAAGCCTGCTAACTAATCTGATATTTCACCTCGGTGAGAGATAGGAAAGATATAAAAAAAAATAACGTATTAGGAGTGGGCACTAAGAGGATTAGGGTATGGAAACGGATGTGTGCCGGCGTTTTAATCCACTCATGCTTAACCCTTCAAACTGCCCAATCTGCTACACGCAAGCAATGATTATATAGCCTTGCTGTCAACAGGGCTGTTGCTCTTGTTACAGACTTCAAACACACACAAACGCATACATGCAAGCAAGCTCACATGCACACAGACAGACACACGCACACACACACACGCGTGTCTCCATTGATTCAGAGGTCAATTATATTGGCTGGAATTAATTTCCCGCAGACTTGCTCGACCCTTCACCATAACTAATCCTCGCTTCATCATATTCCTTCACCATAACCATAACCTAAACCTGTTACGTTACAATAATCTCAAAAACCTTTCGCTTCATTTCCATATTCAATGATTACATTATGGGGACTCGCTTGTGTCCCCGATGTGACTCTAAACCCATTTAGGTCCCCCACCACATGAGCAATATTCTCCACCGTCACACATTTAATTTGGTTTTGTGTGAATAGAAAAAAAAAGAAAAAAAGGTGAGCGGCCGACTGACAGAGCTCAGGTTTGATTAAGACTCTCTGTCCTGTGACAACAGCGCACGGGTCTGTGTCTCTGGTGAATGCCTCCGGATTGAAGATTGACATTGCTTTAGCAGATGCGTGTCTGTGCGTGTGCGATTTCGTGCATGCGCACTGGTTCAGGTTGTATGTTTGGGCAACCACCCACGCGGCTGTACGCGCTTTATGGCGTACACATGTGCGCATGCACTTAGACATGTCGCTGTCAGTGTGCCTACCAAGCGATTAGCGGCTTAGTCCAACCTAATCTCACACAGCCACACTTTGTGGACGTGACATTAAATACAACCAGACTGCGGAGGGCAATTCATCTTTCTTCGTTTCATCCAGACGGGACCTTTGATTTCAGGGGGCTGGGGAGGGGGGGGGGGGGGGTTGGGCTGATCACAGCCCGAGTGTGCCGTGCTAAACTTGAAAACCCACATGGGGGGGGGTTTGGGCTGATCACAGCCCGAGTGTGCCGTGCTAAACTTGAAAACCCACATACTTGACCCTTTGCCAGAAGTTAACACTGATATTAGTTTCAGGGGGCCAATAATCTCAATGAGCCTTCTAGGAGGAATCGCTGCAGTCAAAATGACGTCTTCACTCTGGGAGAGACAGCTGTTACGCGGGATATGAGCCGCCATGCCCGGGGGGGCGGGGGGGGCGGGTGGCAGTCATCCGGACCCTAGCGACGGCACGGCAAAGCTCTGGAGGAGGTGCGCGTTCGTAACCTTACAGAAGGGCACGGCCATTAATAAATCGTGTGCTGTGGTGGGTGGTGAGGACAGGCAGAAATAACAGGTGTCAATCTTCATTACACGGGATCTGCCACCTCTCCAAATTCCAAATTATTTCCCAATTAAGAAGAAAAATGAAGGCAAGGATGCCTCTCACATTTGACATCCTAATTAATTACTTCCTTCTCGTGAAGAATTGACTCATACTTCATGTCACCTTGGAGCTCTCTTGGGTGCCGTGCATTGCAATATCGGCCAAGGGGGCAGACTGTAAATTGTAAAAACTATAAAAAAAAAAAAAAAAAAGGTTGCTGTGGCGCAGTGGAGAAAGATGTGTAATAAAAATGTACAATATAAAGTTAGAAAAATGGAAGGCCCTGATAAAATGATAGTTGGGCGTTTAATAACGTCTATTTGTATCGGAAAAAGGGATCGTCTACAACGTACCAATGTCTTTTCTTTTTTTTTTTTTACAAATACATTTGCACGTTACAGACAGGAAACTAATTTTGAAGGTGCCGAGTTCGGAGTCGATGGTGAGCCGTATCCACACATACTCCAACAGCTGTCATGGCATGAACTCGCTGAAGACATAATTGGCTATACTGTGAAATGGGCTCAAGTTTTATTATCAAATCAGTTGTGGTGAATTAAAGCCGCATCTTTCATCCTGTCCTCTCATTTGTTATTTAGTTCCCGTACGCCATCCCCTCCGGCAACTCAATCCCAGATTGTAATGGGCAATTTCATTCTTGCAATCAATTACAGGTTGATTGCGAATGGGTTCACCGGGAGGGGTGGGGGGGGAGAAAGGTGGAAAAGATTGAAAATATGATGTTGCTTCCACGGATAACTGTTCCACTACGATAAAAGATTTTATGACCGTCTCTTTCTGTCCTCGTCTTGCCTCACTTCCACAAACAGACACAAATACACACGTCTCACTGCAGACATACGCAGTTCTTTACAGGCAGCGGGACAGATTTTTGCATAAATTTGACTTTCCAGTGAAACGGGTGTCCTTGTGAAAGACATGGTGATAGTTTAGCAGCGTTACAGATGGCTTGATACAAAAAAAAAGGAGAAAAAAACGCAATTCATGTCCGAAACGTGATAAGCGGAGGGGAACGCTGAGCATCCAGGCAGCACCAGGACCCGGCTCCCTCCACATACATTAGTGCACCGGGCGGAGCGTCTCGCGTGTGCGCTGAATGTATGTCGTTCTAGCTTAGAGCCAGCCCTCTCCGTTGGTGCAATTTTTACACTTGGCAGGGTGGTTGGAGCATGTGATGCACTAAATCTGGGTTGCCCAGACAGCACCAGCACCAGATAGGGTGCGATTCGAAAACTCTTTCTCTCTTTTGCCTTCTGGCTCCGCGGGCTCGCACTGTGTCTGTGGGACTTTCTTTTCCTTTTATGATCAGCACTAAAGCAAATATTTTCTGCCTGAAAGAGAGCTGCCGTGTTGGGCAATAAGAAGTTGGGAAACTTCCCAATGTCTGGCGCACACCGCTGAGTGCTTGCCATAGGTTGGACGGAGTGTTTGAGATTTCGGTATTTCGCTGCCATGTATGAAATGTGAAAAATCGCCCACATAACCGTAGTAAGGAGTAATACGGAGCCGTGTGTTCAGGGAACACTGGGTAAACCGCAGCACTCCTCAGTCTTCCTGTGTACCCTGACAAAACTGCTTAACAAATTGTCAGACAACCCACAAAGAGAATTATGGGCCCCGAGGGGTCTTGGGGAAATTGCATCACTGGCAGTTTTATCCGGGTGAGCTGCAGGGCCTAGACAATGCTTCGCTTAAGTATGATGACAGACCAGAGGCGATGCATCCAGGCCTTTTTCTATAAACTTCACAAAAACCCCTCACAGCTGAAAAACTAAAACTCCTGGCATCCGTTGCTGAAGTTATCGCCATAGGGCAAGAGTCAACTACCATAAATTTAACTTATCGGCCAACTTGAAGACAGAAAGTGTCAAACATTTCCAAAAGTGTTTCCATTTGCAAAGTAAATGTAAAATGCTGCCACAACTATCGTTCCTGAGCCTTATAGTAATAGTCTTCTAACGAATACTTTTAACTCATTTGAATGGCGACAATTGAGCAGCCGTGATGAATACCGGGCGCCGAGGTCATCCGTCACAAATGTTGGCTCCCGCTCGAAAAAACGAATCCATCTTAAAAACTCCAGACGGGGGACTTACGCAGCGACAGGCTTCCGCCAACAGGTCGGCGAGCGTTGGCCTCGGGTGTGTTTACATATACTCTGCTTTGGGGGGATCATAACAGACATGGGACAGACCTCCGAATGCACACACAACACAATGGGGGGGAGCGCCTTCCGCTTTGAAGTGGTTATTAATACACAGACGGGAACATTCCTGCAGGGATCGAGATGAGACAGCAGAAATGCAGAGAGCAGCGTCTCTTCCGAAGCAGCTCATTTTTCTTCCCGTGCTAGCTTAACACGTGGGTTTGATGTTGTTGCCGCTTCCGAGTAATTTGAGTTAAGCGCGGCACAGGAAGGGGGGGGGGTACGAATGAGTTCCCAGCGAGGTGTTTGTATACGACGCGCCCCCCCCCCATTTCCTTCCTGTTTGTGAAGACGTGTATTCGTTGGTAATGTGTGCCGTCAAATGCAGGAGTTTCTCATTAAACACGGTAATGAACAGCAGCACGAGCGAGGTGTTTTATCAGCTCCAGGGGCGGGAGAAGGGAAGCGAGCTATGCAGCCACACCTTTCGGACACTCAGCGGCGGGGCTACTCCAACATTGGACTTCTCCCCTTATTTCCATACTCCGAGTGAGAGAGATAAACAGCGGCACGAGGCCGACTGTGTACGCGGTGCCGGTGGAGCCGCTCGCCGGCTGACCGGACCGCGGCGATGAATAATGAATGAGCAGGACAGAAGCGGTTACCATTTTGGAGACCGTTTCCTGATGAATGATTACTGGCTCCATTGGGTCTGCATTTGCATAGGAGATGAAAACGTCGAGTGGGAAGACGCGCGGCCGTTGCAAGCGGTGGAAGCCGTGAGACTTCTGACTGCTGAGCAGGCAACTCCTATAATGTTTTAATCAACGCCCACGGGCCGGCCTAAGGAGACCACAAACATAAAATAGAATAACCGCAGACGGGGCGAGGGGGGTGAAGGGGGTGACATTTCAAATGAGATGTATTTATCTGTTACGCTTAAATCGGCCGTCCTCACCAGCAAGAAATTCCGATTAATGTTTGTACCATTCCGTACAGCTGTTCCTATAATAACCACATTCATTACCGGCCGGCGGGTTATTAATGGAACGAAGTAAAATAAATAAATAATGCCCCGGAACTGTGTGTGAGTAAAATTTCTCGAGGAAACGCACATATGTATATATCTATATATATATATAGATATATATACTGTAGGCCCAGCAGAATAATGAGGTTAAAGATAATGATCACATCTGCGGAAAATGGAACAGAAGCCGTTGATTCATTCCTTGGCAGACAGATAAAACCTGACTGTCTTCTTTTTTCTTTTTTTTTTTTCTTTACTGCGGCGCGGCCCAGCCCACTATGAAGCGATATGTGCCAGTGCAGAAGGGAGGGAGATAAGGATTTCATGGCCATCACATGGTGGCACGGGTGGGGGTACGGCCTGTGTGTGGCCCCCCCAGGGTGAGATGAAGTGTCCCTGTCAATGTCAGAAGTCTGTTTACACCTCAGAGCAGGGGCCTACAGCACCACTTCTCGGAAATCTGCCAGGGTTTGATCAGCTTTTTGAGTTGGCTTAATCTTGTCAGGCCCTGACAATGAAGGCTGATCTCCTCTGTTCTTCTCAGCGGCGAAATCAGCCTACAGCTCGCCCTATTCAAACAGGGCCCGAGATTCCCCCGGAATTCCTAATCATTTCGACGAGGGTTTTTTTTTTTTTTTTTAGACGTATCAAACGTTCTCCAGTAAAAAGCCTTCAGATCTGCATTTCATCCCTACCATAAGCTGGCCGGGCTGAATACAAAACGGCCCTGTTCAATTCTGAAAGCTGCCCTTTTTTGTAAAAAAAAAATAAGTGCCTTAGATATGTTTAAAGTGGTGGAATAAGAGAGAGGAGTCGTCTTCTTTTCTCTCGTCGTTGCAAAGAGATGAGGAGACAAGTGTCTTTTAGTGTTCTCTGGGTCAGCTGGAGCTAAGAGAAGGGAAAAGCACGAGAAAGCCAAAGAGAGCCGCGAGAGAAGGTGGGAGCCATCATTACCACAAGGCCACTTAAAATCCTCCAGGGCACTTAATGGCACCATTTGTAATAAAGACTCGCTACACGCCACGTTTTGAAAAATAAGGAGGCGCTCTACGGGAGGTTTAATGTGTATTAAGTGGACGGAGTGACTATTCTAACATCCAGATGGCGGTCCCCTTCATAGAAAAGCTGTTGCAGTTGCAATCGGATTTTTTTTTTGTTTAAGAATGTAGTAAGAAGTTCTTGTCTCGGCCACAATCTGACTCCCATCCGCTTTTAATGCAGTTATTTGCCTCTTTGCTCATTTGTGTCTCTCGGGAACGGGAGTGCTATTATATTAGATTGTGCCATATATGATCATATTATACCGAGTCGTTCATTGATGAAAGCCTTCTACACATACTCATACTCTGTAAATCAGCCAAATCCTTAATATTCAAGTCATCATGAACATATAAAGACCGTGTCAGTCTTCAGCCTAAAATATGAAAAAAAAATCTTTGGATCTTTGTCATACAGTAGTCATTTTCCCGGTTATGCCCTCTGGTGAGCGTTTTCTTGATTTTCTAAAAATGTACGCAGCAAAGACAACGGTGTTAATGGAAAAAATGGAAATATTCATGAATAATGGACTATAGACTATATCATTATTCGATGGTATTAATATTTGATCGATATATTAGAATACATATAACCTTAGCACCGACATAAGCAAAGAGTTTTTAAACATTTGGGCGTTTAACCTAATTTAAAAGTACCTAAACTGATTCCCAAGTGGAGACAGTGTGTGTTCTCTTAAAGAGCATGTTAAGTGAAAAATGAAGCACCTTTATCCCAAACGGAGCTCGGGCCAAAACAAAGATCCTGGAGAGTGATGCTCGGTATACACCGGTGCTGAAACAGGTCCCATTTGATCTCCACTCTTCCTTTCAACGCACTGCAGGTTTGGTTTGATCATCTCACACTCATGCAATTAACACCTCTGCTGCTTGAAGTGCTTCACTACCATTCCTGAGGAAACGGTTCACTTTTGGCATAGGTAGGTGTGTGTGTGCACATCACCACTGTGCACTCAGTATTTTAACAGCAAGTATACCCTGATTATAAGCTTGGGCTCCTTTCTCCAATCTTGGAAAAAAAGGGGGGCAAGGATCTAAAGAGCAAAGCTTCTGTCTCGACAGGTATGATTTAACAACCTTAAGCCTGCCGCTCCTTTGCCACTTTAACATTGCAGGGGAAAACCGGCCTGCTCTTTGTTCCTCCTCTATGACTCACATCTGCTTTTAAAGAGAAATCATAGTCCACGAATAATGTCGTTAAATGTTAAATTACACTTTAGACTTGCTCGTCTGATTTGGAACACTCTCACCGAGATATAGAGTCCTAAATACACTACATATAGCCATACATGTCACTTTGCGAGTCACTTTAAATAACACAACTGTTGCACAGTTGCCTTCTACAACCCTTTGAGGAAACTATCGATTTAAATGTAAACGATGTGTCATTTCCCATGTGGGTTATACTGTAGTTTGTTGCCATTTATGAGATTGTGAGGAAATGCTTGACGCCATCATTGCTGCTTGTGTCTAAATCTCTTTGCAAAACGGTATTCCAACAACAACCTTTTTCCGCAAATGAATACCTTTTCACGAGAAGGTGATTTCGCTACTTGGCAAGAGCAAGCAGCTGCAGCTTGCACTCTGGCGACATTAGGCCTCCGCTGGTAATGCTAGTTTAAAAGTAACAGATATGTGGACGCATGGGTAAGCTGGAGTAAAAAGAATGCAACGAAAGACTGCAGATGTGCTTTCACCGAGCCATCTCTCATGTTTATAGGCTTTTGGCCAGAGTTCGTAAATGCGAACAGTATTGACTATGGGGCACAGACGACTGTATCACACTGAGGTGCATACAGATAAACTATGTCTGCTCTGCTAACCCGGGAACAGGCATAACGGTAACCGTGGCGACGACACATCAGATAGCCTGTACTTACGGTTGTGACCTCAGAGATCTGGACTAAAGACCAACATTTTTTCCTTTTGACCAAAAACCCGACTTAGATGAAATAATAAAAACACGTCTGATCTGTCAAAAAAAACGAAAACTCATTAGTTCCAAAATGAACGTGGAAACCTTGGTAATAAAACGACTCAGCGTGGCTCAAATTTCATGCACACCATGTTTGGACACCTGTATAAATACCCCAACCGCCTGGTAAATGATGTCGACATCATGCGTCATGCGGCACAGATATATGACCTCTCGGGCTGATATTAAATACTGACACCGTAAAATAATCCCACCTATCAGTCTCCCAACAACAAGGTTGACGGCATATAAACAGCACATGCAGCAGCATCATTCAGTGAGATTCGGTGCGAACCTGCCCCCGTGGTTGGATGGAAATTCTTTCCTCTCAAAGCTTTTTTTTTTTTCTGTTCAACACGTCTGTAAAGACAACACGGGGGAAATCTGCTGCTCAGTGTGTAAAGTTGTTGATGGAGCTGTAAAGGTTTTCCGGAACCTCCGGGTCATATGTTATGGCATAACTACCACTGTACGGCATAGACACGTGTGTCTATGTGGTGTTTGCAGTGATATTGCTGCAACAGCCCAGCTTCCCTAATAATTACATAGGCGTCGGATGACCTGCACCTCACGACTTACGTGCTAAACCAACATCCAGTGCCAACGTTGGAAATAGTGTGCTTTATTACGGGCAGGCGGAGAGTGGGAGTATAGAGGTCAGGAGGGGTGCAAGTGAAATGACTGTGCATTCCATTCCAAAAATGTTGCCTATTTATTTTTACATAACCACACTTTTTTTTCTTTTTACTACTGTGCTCCACTCAACTTAGCCGAGTTACCTTTCTCTCAACATTAGGCGCCTCGCACACATGCTGTAAAAAGCGAATAAAGTAAAACTGAATAACCTAAACTAAGACACTAAGAGCGGGATATGACAAGAGCATTCATTGAGACTATTGAGGAAATGAAATATTATTTAATGAGAGTGTCTTATTTCAGATAAATGTTTCTCCTGAACTCCGCCTTGGCAAAAGTGCAAGCACTAAATCAGTCTACCAGCAGAACAATAACAATAACAATAACAATATTAATACTAAAAATATAATAATTCACCAGTGTATGAGTTAAAATGAGTCGAGTTCATCACTTTTTCGGGCTTTGTCAACTCCGCTCCCTCAACTCCGACCCCGGCCCCGAGGCGAGTGGCGGTGACGGCGGCGAGCGTGAGTCAGCTCCACAGGCTGAGCGCCGGGGGTAAGATGTCGGAGGCGCCGGGCTCTCCTGGCTCACAAGCACCGGTCTGTGCAAGCACGCAAAACTGGCCGCCAGTTCAAAGAGAATCACAGAGAGCAGGGACTTGAATTGAAACATGTTATTTCTTATTCTCTCTCTCTCTCTCTCTCTCTATTTTTTATCTTTTCTCCCCCCAGCCTTTTCTAATGATGACTCTATCCGCCTCCCACTGGAAGCCGCAGGAGCAGCGGCCTGAGGGGCCCGCAGCACCGAGGTATCACAATAACTACCTATGCATTCCTCTATCTCTATCCATTCACATCAGCTCTCATTCAGCTGCTTGACCTTGACTATGCGCAAGCGGAATAATTTAAGAAGGACCAGAATCCAAAACTTTGCTTATAGTCTCCCTTGATTATCGTCAAAAAAAAAGTCATTTTTGATTTTATTTTTTCCTCTTTAAAGCTGTCAAGTGGATATGAAAAAGACAAAAAATAAATAAAAGACGCGCCACATTCACGAGGTACTTTGCGCCAGCCCCCGCTCCACCCGCCAGCGTTCCGCTTCGCCACGAGTGGCGTGAAATACAGATACCATCCCACACTGTGAAGACGCCCCATCCAACCACACAAGCTGCACAACTGCCCACAAGTGCACACACTAATTAGGGGAACCCTCGTGAGATTCCCATCCCATAGTACTGCCAATTGTGTTTCACTGATAGGACAAGCCAGATTTTTCCACTAATTCAACCAAATAACTTTGGAGTAAAAGTGTGACACCACAACAATCATAACTCAAACACAATGATGGAATAATTCAGTCAATATGCAAAAGAAAACAAAACAATTTATAATGAGTAAATTCAGACTTATTTGAGCATGAGCAAATAAATTACATATTTAAAAAACATTTATTTATTTGATACATTTCTTTTGAGAGCTCGAGAATATCTCACATGGCCTCAACCAAGTAGTTTCACAGAATTAGAAAACACATAATCTGGTGGCTCTTTTGGCAACATTGCTGGTTTGTTGGGAATTTGGTGTGGTACTTAAGCAACCGTATTTGAGTCTGCCTGCTTGTCTCCTCAAAAGTTGAGTAAAAGTTACTAAAGTCAGTTAATTGGCCTTTTTTGGAAGTCACGTGGGCTTGTGAAGATGGCATAAAACGAAAGATTTTCAGGAAAAAAGCTTTTATTTCAGTGTATTTGTTTACTTGCTCCACTGCTAACTTGAGTTGCAAATGCATGTGAGTCCAAACTTAACTGAAATCCAATTAAAACCTCGGCATTAAAACTTAAATAATTATAAAGAGGTGAGTCGATGACAAGTGGCGAAAAGGCGATACCTGTATCCTCTTTTCTAAATGGTGATTCAATTTATTTATTTTTTTGGGGGGGTGGGGGGGGGTCGGCTCAGGAAACAACTGTTCTTCTTAAGGTTGAACTCCTTTAATTCCTTCTTTGTGCGTCCCGGGACACAGTTTCCTCCCTGCGCTACGGTAGAGAGATAAAACCTTAAAAGAATAACTTTGAAGCCTGCGGTTCAGTTGCTTGGGATTAATTATTGCTCAGAACAAAGAGTGCAGATTTGGAGCCCCATCTCTTCCCAGGTAACCCTGTCCCATTGAAGTCTCACAATTACTTTTTTGCTCACAAAACAACACGATACAATACAGGACAAAGGCAATGGTGGCGATACAGCCCTATGACAGTTGTATTTCATACATTTAGGCATACACACTGCTGCTTATACTATGGTTGGGAAAAAATTGGTGTGGTCCCTGTCACTTGAGACACAAGGCTTTGTGGACGCAAAGCAATCGCAAATTGTTGTACATTCTTAAGGATCCTCTCAACTGCGCATTCATGGTCTTAGATTCAGAAATGATTTAAAGAATAAAATATAGGATGATTCTATTGACAGGGCAGAAAACTACCCTCCTATATTTACAGCATACGTCCTAGCCAGTCAGCCCGTGCCGTTTTCCACCACGCACCGGCGGTGAGTTAAACCCCCCCGAGACACTGGCAAATTTCCCAGTTCCTTTGGGCTAATCACTGGAGGCAAAGAACGAGGTTGGAAATACAGTATTTGATCCCTTGATAAGACATTGCCACTTTTAAGTCACTGTGCACCAGCAGTTGATCCTCAGAGACAATGATCGTTCTTCCGAGGCTTCATACGCGATGAAGTGAATCCAAGAGAAATACATTGCTTACATATAATAAATATATATTCAATTATATTGCCATTAATGCCAGCAATGACATACATCCGTCCATCACAGACTGCTGTGATCCAAATCTTGAGGCGTTGCTCGTCACTATAACAGTGATGACAATAACACATTCTGCCATTCACGTATCTCTCTCTCTCTCTCTCTCGTTCCACAGTGGCTATTTCTAAAGCAGGGCGGTCCCTTCAGGCGACATATAATATAGCACATGGGTGTACACTGCAGCACTGTTTGATGGAGAAGTCCTGCCTCCAACATATCTCACTTGTGCCAGCGCCTGGGGCAGCTGAATGTATTTCAGGCTTCACTACGAGGGGGCTTCCAGCAGCGTCCCAAGCCGAGCACGGGTGGTTAATGAACAACACGCCGCGCTGGACTCTCACTCCACATCACCTCGCCGGCACTCGAATAATTCTCGCCCTCACAAAAGAACAGCAGAGGTGGCGCGTCGTCTTCCTTAGTACAGAGTGGGGCCGGGCAATTACCCAGTGAAGGCAACTCGCGAGGTGAACGGTCAACGGCGTTACCGCGGTTTATGTATCGTGCGAGAGGAAGTGGGCGGTTGTCGGTCCTCGAGGCTGCCCCATGATCGCTTCTCCGAGGCGGTGAACATGAGGCCCGGCGCCGAAGTGAGCGGAGGGGATGTGTGGCTTTGAAGCGAAGCAGGACAGCTGTCAGAGTCAGTCATGGATGGGATGTTCCCATCCAGCGCTTATTAGAGAGCTGTTTATCAATGCAGCTGACAATCGGCCGGCGGACCTCCTAACGGCTCCATACAGTGCAACTTCTGTTCATTATGTGCGGAAAATCGCCCAATTTCGATGGCCCTGTCAACGCAGACGTTCGCAAGTGTGTGTGTGTGTGTCTGTGCATGCAAGAGCGGCGCGTGCGTGTATATGTTTGTCTCGGTAGGGATAGTCAGAGAACAGAGTGCAAAAATATATATACAGAAGCAGATCTATAATCCTCAGCCACATCACAAATGACTACAAGTCTTCGTCTTTTGGTTTTGCTTTCTACCACACCACAGTGCACTCTCCCGTGTGCGCCCACACAGAAGCCACCACATTTTGACCTCGTCTCTGCCAAATCTGCGTACAGTCGTGGCAACCACACCTAGGCATATCCACAGGCTGAAAGGAGCAGAAAGCTGACAGACTTACCGGTAATCGTCATTGAATAGGTCGAATCATGATTTATTTGGCCAAGCCCTTCCAAAAACAGAAAACACGACCGAACAGGTCTGTCTAGAATCAATGGCCTATTGTCTTAAGAATTATTACGAAATGTTTTGAGTCCGACTGAATTACTTGATCCATCAATATGAAATGTCTTACCCAGTTTCTTAAAAATAAGGGTATTTGTCCCTTTTTGAAGTCAACCCTGAGGGAGCCATCACCACCAACACGGTGTCTCGTTAAATGCATACATCCATACATGAACCCGTCACCACCATCCTTGTGGAGGGCGTAATTGGATCAGGGATTTCTTGAATTTCAACTTGTGTCGTTGCTCGGCCCCTAGTCCGAGCGTAGACGTGTATATATATATGCAGTCTCAGTAGGAATGTGGACCAGGCTCGCGGTGGTTAATAATTCAGCTCAGAGCTGCGGGCATTGCATTGAGGTGAACTATGCAGCAGTCTTGTTAAACATTCATGTTCTCGGCTGTGCCTCGCCCCCGGAAGGCATTTGACCGCCAGAGCGATAACTCAAAAGGTAAAGGCTCCTCATAGATATTAATATCAATTTGATGTCTGTGGCGTCAGGTTTGCCCCTTCTCAACAATAGGGCCACCATTGCCTCTGTATTCCGCTATTGCATGGTAAATGCATTTGTGCTCGCAGGCTGTATGTATATTTACATTTGTTTATAATGGATGTTGGTAACAATGTACATATGCCCTTTCATGGTTTGTTTTTCTGTGTGTAAAATAGTTTGGGAGCTAGGGATATCGGCTATTTGACGACAGGTTATTGACAATAACATCTCAGGCTAACCCACTCCTCCATGCTCGGCATCATTAGTGCATGATCTCAGCTGGTGGGGCCTTTTTTGGCAGGTAATATTTAACAAAAAAAAAAAAGCTGCTGGCCTTTACTCACGCATGAAAAAAAAATTGTGAAGCCTTCATTGTAGTCGACAACAATGAAGAATCAGCAGGGCGGCGATACAGACACGGCTTGACTGGAATAAATTCCAGAGTGTACAGTCACAAGTGACAGCTGCTGCAACATGATTTCAAGGTGTAGCATTTGTCAAATGTGCCTTTCCATAGTGTTGGGCATGAAAAGAAACAACGAAGGTAATAGGTCTTTCGGGTTTTTGTCGCTGGGAATGCTGTACATATGTTAAAAGTTCAGGAGCATCAATATCAATAATGGATGTAGTTGAAGAGGTTAAGGACGCAATTCTCCCCCTCACACTTTTAAAGATATACTACGGCATTGTCGAATTGTGTCTCCTGCACTGCGACCCAGCGCCTGCTCATCAATCATGCTCACAGTGCAACAACACAAATTAGTTCTTTTTGGGTGGCAGTGATTTATTAGAGCGGCAGCTGGATATGCAAGGCTAAATTGTTTTTTCTGCACTTTCATAATTCATTTAATTCTCCAAACAACAATTTTCTGGCAGGTCAGTGTTGTGCTCGGGGTTTGAATTTTTCAAAGTAGTTGGCTGATGTAATTGTCTTTTTTGTTCTCCCCGACTAAGGAACTGAGCCTGTGGCTACGGCTAACAACTGGTGGGTGATGCAGGCAATTTGACACAGTCCTCCTATATGTTTAAGGCACCTTTACCGCCATTCTGCGGAATGTTTACACATAAACGAGCACGGCACACGGACCGTCTAATTGCATTTCCAAAACCACAGCCATGTGTTGGAACAAACAGCTACCGAGCCAGTTTGATCCACTGTCACCACTTGCTCATAGATTACATCGTGTAAATAATATTGTGCGAGCAAGATAAAAAAAAAAACAAAAAAAAAACGTATTTTTCTTTTACTGCCATGCATTTCCCAAAGGCGACGTACAAAAAGGAAATGTAACCATTTGTTTTTACCACATTGCGAAGCAGAAGGGGCAACATATCTCTCGACAACTGATGTCCATATTTTGTCCACAGTGGCAACAAGTTTTGTTTGTTTTTTTCCAGTGAAGCAAGAGTAAGGGTAAATCATGCCTGCTTTAGGTAACAAAACTACAATCGCTCCCTCAACTTAGCCGTTTTTTGAGTGTCCTGTGTTTTGGGGGTGGACATATTATTGCTCTGTATGATATGTCACTGGACTTCCTCTTTTGCTCCATCCATAATTACTGCAGCCACTGGAGATCATTTAACCACAAAACGCAGACAGGGCTCTTATAACCTGCTTGCACAGCCGACCTGTGGGCTCGTTTTTTTAAAGAACAGTCTCCCAAGGTGCGCAGACCGTGACCTGCCATGTCCCCAGTGAGCCCAGCCGGAGATTTGTTGCACCCTGTCTCTCGTTTTCCCATCATTATCTAATAAAAGGCATAAGAAGGGCCAAAAATGTTTAAATACATCATGAAAAAGTGCCTCCTCTTTGTGTGGATAAAAAAAAACATTACATTTCAAGCGTAGTACTGTATATGAGGAGTTGACATGTTGTGTCCGTGTGGCTCTTATTGCCTAGTCCAGGGATGCCTAGATTTCCATTTTTCTTCTCAATAAAAAATATACACGTGTCTGTGTCTGTGTCTGACGAAACCCGTAGTGCTCACCTGGGAGAGGACGGCGCTTAGTCATAGCTTCTGTGCCTAAAAATGTCTTCAGGGGGAACCAATGGGTTTTTGGCCGATTGCTTCCGACAGACAGGGGAAGTCTGAAAGAGATGGGCCGACATATAACATTTATGCATGTGTTGTGTTCCCTGTCAAAAAGGATATCAGCCCGAAGCCCTAAAATAGTGGCCACCAAAATGAATACGGCGTAGACATAAAATCCAGACACTACATTCTACCCAAGCTGCTCTTTGTTCAATCTCCCTCTGTCTGGCAATATTGACTTTCAGGGCGCTGTCGTACTGGAGTGCTTTTGGCACAATTTTAGTATAATAGACATGTAATGATCATGATGCCATATAACAGCCCATAGTTGGACACTCATTTTATCCACCATCCTTTTGAGCAAGGTTTTTTAGAGGGGACAGAGTATGATTGAATACATAATAAGAGGACATAAAACTAGTGCAATTTATTGTCATTATCACCACCACCACCACCACCACCACCACCACAAATGTGAGTCCTGATCATAGATCTTTGTTTACCCCCTATAAAAAGTTGTACATTTTTAATCGAGGCTACATGATATAAACATTTTACATATGAAACGGGAATGAATGAAACAGCTGCAGCGTGAGTGCCTTTAATACATAATTTACATGCTGTATTCCTCACTCGCACATGCATATTACTCACTGGCTGGGCAAGTGTTGCGTTACATCGGCAATACCAAACAGCCGAATCAGTGCATTTCATTCATTTATCTCCTGTTCATTTTCGCCAATAATGATCCTAAATGTCCCCATAGCATCCCTAATCTGAACTACAAACATGGTAATATACTGCAGGTGTCTAAATACTTGCATCTCTGACACATTTGTGATAAAATGTTGTAGAAACGATGGCATCACAGATGTTGGCCAGCGATAGCAAGGTTTTACTCCTAATATTCAAAACACGCGTAGCACTTTGAGGCGTGGGTGGGACCATTTGATGGAAATGGCCTAGAAGCCGGCATCTTTAACACCAAAACTGTCACACCCGGATATGTAAACATACGCGACTGCACGCAAGTGACAAGGGCACGGGGGGGGGGGGCAGAGATCTATCACATCGATGACACCCCAGGATTGTCTTTAAGCTTTCCTAGTGTTGCACACATAAATTAACCTGAGCCAAACTTGGATCAGTCAATTATGCTGGGGGGTGGCGGCGGGTGATTAGTGTCTGAACACAAACGTTTTGGAGGTGGGATTATCCCTGTCAGCCGAGAGAAGACCCTCACCTTCACCTCCACAAGGTGAACATCGTGATTTTAGCCAAAGGTTGAATTAGAATTCTGCTCGTGTCTCAAGATCAATATATTGAAACCAGAGCCCTTATGAATGTACTTTCCCGTTGTTAAAGGAAACGGCCCGACATTGTGGTCATGTCTTAAGGGGAGCCCTGCGAACTAACACTTTTATTTTTGTATTTTTGTATTTCTCTGTTTTAGAAGCGCCTCGTCAGTAAAAAAAAACTATAGATAGAGTTAGGACCATTAGTCAATAAAAAGAATGCATCAGCAACAAATGAAAATACAATAATACTCATTGATCAAATATTTGTCATATTTGTGTTCCGGTCAGATATTTATCTAGAGTAAGTCTTTCTATGCCATTTCTTCTTTTTTGCCAAGTTGTTTTTCATCAGATTTTCAAAAAGAAATACATTACTGAGGGACTTTTGGGTTCCCACGTCCTCTGCAAGGTGCACTTTTGACCATTTGGTCAATGTGGGCAGCGCAAATGCCCTCCATCGTCGCTTTGCCCTACCTTACTGCGACAGGCTATGCACTGGAGACTGGCACGCATACAGTGTGGCAATACTTTTCTTTGTTGCAATCGAGTCATGGATTTCCATCGATTACGAAAAGAGTTTATGTGGCAGATGGTGCAATAACACAAATTTATTCGCCAGTGCAACACAGCGCCATAACTGCCTCCCCTGCCTCTCTTTCATTTATGTGCTCTCTGCCATCACCTTATCCCATCCTTCCCGCCTCTTTCCGCTCTTACAGTCAGCTTCTGGCGTTTATCTTTCCTAATCTACTGTATGTGATCTTCGATCGCCTCCCCCCCCCCCCCCCCCCCCCCCCCCCCCCCCCCCCCCCCCCCCCCCCCCCCCCCCCCCCCCAGCCCCCCCAGCCTCACCCACCTCACCCACGAGCTGATGCAAGGCGGGGTAATTCACGAAGGAATTAACAGGTGAAATGTACGCTCTTTATCTCAAGCACCGCTGTGCTGCATGACGCCTTTCCCTGCGTAGACCTGACCAAAATCGTTCTCACGGTGCGCAAACAGGAAGTTTATATAATTAACTTTCAAAGACACTGTTGAACCAACCCCTAAATTATAGAGGAAAAGGGGGAGCTAAGCGCCTTTCCCCCTAACTCCGGGGGATTAAGGTAATGACACGGAAAGACAGGAGCAGACAGGTGGCCTGCAAGAAGTCTCCTCCTATTTCATACAGTAATAAAATTGAATTATAAACCTCGACTAATCTCTTCCACAACGGTTCGGATGATATTCCCCCACCTGCTGGTCTGCCAGCCACAGCCCTCCAATCAGCACAACTGATACAGTCTGACACCGGCGCGGGGCCCTCCGCAGCGGCACACACGGTGATTTATCGGGGATTTACAGTACAGCATACGTCTTGGTGTCCTAATGAAATTCTTCGACATAACTTAAGAAAAGGCGAAAGAAAAGGACCAAGGAAGAAGAAAGAATCATATTTTACGCGCATTATCAATGCTTGACGCGGCAGTGGCAGCATGACTCCTTGGGCCTTAGCGACAGGTGACGGGGCTTTGCTCATACTTCCCACCGTAATGTCCCTTCCACAAAACAATGACATTACCCTCACGCGAGCACACGAGGATGCATTTTGCAACGTGTATACTTTTGCCACTTTATGGAGCTACAGGGGGGTTGAGTGTCCAGCTGCATGATTCTCTAAATTTAGTTCAAGGCCGTGCCAGTCAAGGAGGTGGGCTCATAACTGTCAGCGCCCGTGAAAGAGAGGTGGAAGGAGACGGCAGAGCACGCGCGGGCCGGCAAATCTACCGGCAGCAGGAAAATCCTGCGTGGAGGAGCCCCTCAGCATGCTTATACTCACTCAATGAGACAGCTGTGGGCATCTCGAGCCTGCCTGCGCCTGTGCTGCTCCCCGGCTCTCCGAGCCGGGGCCCCATTCATCATCCTCCAACAGCCCTGCTCTAATTGGACTGCATCCCCACCTGCTGTCACTCACCACCTCCACCGCGCCGAGCTGGAGGAGATACAGATGTACCCGGTCCGGCACAGCCCTGTCGCAGCACACCGGCCCGCATTTGAATTGCATATGTGGGCAGCTGAGCCCCGGCGCCTACTCCGAGCCCATCCCAGGCGCCGCTCGCTCCTGTTCCCCCTCAGTCCGCAGCGGAGTGGAAGCCCCCCGGTAACGATGCGGCTTTTCGGTTTAACTGGAAACGGGGCGACAACACTCGAGGGCTGACGGCGTCGTCTTCGGGGTACCTCTGTCCTCCCATATGGCAGGAACATTTAAACATTACTCTTCCTCGGGTCTGTTAAAGTCGTGTTTTTTTTTTTTGCCAGGCCTAGTTTCGTAAAAGCGTTCGTCTTATTTGAGTGGAGCCTGCCACTTCAGATAAGAATTGCAGATACCCTTTAGCTGCCATGCAGAGCAAGAAGACATCTAATGAGCCCCTGAGATATCCCTGCTAAACCTACCATAAAATGCCTGGCGTGCATGGAGACACAGTTTCAATTTGTCTGAAAGGAATTGCAGGGTTTCAGGTCTCAGCCTAATAGACAGGACGGCAAGAGAAAGTCTCATTTGCTCAATTTGATTTTATTAATAAATAAAGGATTACTTCTTATTTTCAACGGAAGATTGGGTTAAGATTTGCAGGGGGCTCGGATTTGCCTAGTTGGGCTAGCGAAGGAGGGAGATTTGCGCTTCTCCGCTCTGTTCCTCCTTTCGTCATTGCGATTGTTGTATATTTCAATTTGCAAATATCCTTTTCTATCCCTATTAGTGGCTGACAGACAGAAGGACGGGCGGGTTTCATGCAAGTGCAGCACAGATAGTCCACCGCGAGTGACGGGGGGGGGGGGATGGCAAAAGCTGGGGCATGCTCGATATCACTTCCCAACGCGTGTCCTGTTCTACTTCCAGCTGACTTATCAATTCATTCGTTCAAACAAAAAACAAACAAAAAAAAAAAGTAAAAATAAAATAAAAAAAAATGTAATTCATAAAAAAGCTGGATGAGCTGAGAAAGACTTTGACAAATCATTTTTTTGGCATCTTGCTCCGGGTCTACGCAAACACTTGTGACAGCGAAAACAAAAAGGCACAAAGCAATTCTCTCGTCTCTTTCTTCTTTTCATCCATACCCCAACAAAATCAAAAAATTGGGTTCCCTCTTTTCCCAAATGTATATATGAAACATAATTACGCTCCATGTTTTGGTTATCCTCCCATCCACTCTGTCCTCCTCCTCCTCCTTTGCGCCAGACACAAAAAAAAATCATAATTCCTGACTTTGTCGGTATTGTATGCGTGTTTTGGCAAACATCAAACTGGTAGATCAATTTACAGCCGTAAAAAAAAAAATATATAATAAGTTTAAATAACATATCTGCATACTGATCAACAAATAATAGATGACAGTTTATGTTTGAAAGAAGTGCGCTGGAGAGACTCAAACACCCGTCCTACTTTTAATCCCGATACTTTCTCAATTGACCGCATGCTTCTGCCATATCCTGCCTCCTTACTTTTGAGACAGGAAAGTTTGAAATGTCAATTTTTATGTTTCAGACACCATAAACACGGACGCTGGGCTGCTTCCTGGAGACAGCATTACGGTTTAAGTGATCTAACCATAATGAGCCGTCAGCTGGGCAGACAGAACACAGGAAGTTGACTTTGATTGTAAAAACATGGAGCAGTCCTTTCAAGGAGCTCAGTGCTGATGGGGAGCGCTCCGCAGGCAGTGAGCACGCCATGATTCTCATACAGTGAATGGACAGTAAATACTGGGATCATCTCAATATACACATTTTAAGTACTCTGTATGGTCAATTATTCCAACCAGCACTGTAAATCTTAAACTGCACATCATTTAGCTATTACATTCTGTTAATCAAATTGCATTGTTTTACTTGTGAATTTCAATATGCAGTAGGGTCAGCTTATTCAATTTGCACTTTAAATTACAAACTGCAGATATTTTCTTTACTTGTAAAAAAAAAAGAAATGCTATTATGTATCCTGTGAATTTCTTTTTGGTATTGTCAGCTTATTCCACTGCACTTTAAAGGTAAAAACTGCATATATTTTGGATTGGATTGGAACACAATGCACATTCAACTCAACCTATTTAATCGCCGTATACTGTGATTTTTTTTCAATATCTGTATGGTTAACAATTCCACCTGCATTTTAGATCTTGTAACCACATATTTCTATTAACCTGTAAGATAGTGTGAATTCAATTCCATATACTTTTTGTACTGTAAATTTCACTCTTCCGTATGATTAGCTTTTCCACTCATACTTATTATTATTTAAACCGCATAACGTATTTCTTGCCCTCAATACTTTCACTGCATATATTATTACTCTCTTACATACAGCCCTTTTTCCACTGCATTTACTCAGGACACTTTTTATATATATTGCATCTTCAGTACTTTGATTCCACTCGTGCACAGTCTCAGCTTACTTTGTTCTAAACCTGTGTTTTTTATGTTTGTATACTTTTTACCTCTGCTGCTGCAACACTGCAAATTTCCCCACTGTGGTACAATAAAGGATTATCTTATCTCATCTTACCTTATTGTGGAGATTTTTCAGGGTTAGGTGGTCTATACAACAGACCACAGCAGGTTAATCTGTTACTCGTGCTGCTTTTTTTTGAACTTTTATAATGAAAACCAATATAGCAAGTACTTGGGATCTACTAATTATAAAGTAACAACAAAACATTTTGAGATCTAATGCATTCAGACAATAAATGGATTTAAAGGAGGGCTTCCTTTTTCAGACGTTGCCCTGTGAAAATAAAACGAGACTGAACGACGATATATGTTTAACGGACAGCTTTTTTCGCGATGCTTAAAACACATTAGGTCAGAGCTCATTGTGGGTAGATATATTGAACCACTAACTAAATTAAACAGCACCGTGCCTAATAATAATACATCTTGAATCGGTTAAATGGATTCAATTATTAAAGAGATGTTAAAAGGCTTCTGTCTTGACAGGATGCACCATTTATAACGTGAAACATTGAGGCATGATAAACAAACAAAAAAAATGTCCTTAATTATATTTCCATAACTTTAGAAGACAAGGTCCACATTAAAGATTAGGTTTAGTATGTTATTACTATGCTTTTATATTCATTGCTGTTCATTCCGTAAGAGAGGATCTTCCCTGCCAGAATAGTTTATATTGCACATTTTTATAATGGTGAGATATGGAAACCATTAATCACGCGGTTAGTACTTTGATCCTTAGCTCATCCTGTCTGAACCTCAAACTGCCCCTAATTATATAGCACCATATACATCTGATTAATGTGTAACATTTCTAATAATAGTGTTTCTGTATCCTCACTGGATCCAACACGTCATAAACCTAATTCATGTTTTAAGTTAGTTGATTATTGTTTGCCAAACCACCTTAAGGATGCCCCAGCAGCTGAACTGGCGTCTATATTGTGAGATAATAAAAGCTTTAAGGGAACCGGTGCATCAGGAGAGATGACGTATTGTGTACGGGGACAGTTTTATGGGGCTGGGTCTTTTAAATGGTGAGATCTAAATGTGCACACGCACATACATTTAGCATGCCAATTTCACAGGTGCAGGACGTGCACAAACTGGACCAGGACCCCTGCAGGTTCAAGCGTTCAACTCACAGCAAAAGTCTAGAATTCATTTTTGTACAATGATCAAGCTGTGTAAGAAAACGTTTCCGCAATTTACATCATTTCCATGTAATTACAGCCTTCATTCAAAAATACCTGTGCGCCCAACAGAGGCACAAAAAGAAATCTTTTTTTTCCGCAGTTATATTTGGTGCCTAAATGTATGTTGGACATAATACATTATCATTTATCACAATTATAAAACAGTGTTATTATGGACGGTCTATAATCACGGCACACAAAAAAAAAAAACTAAATCCATACTATATTAATTAACGATCGTGTGCCGATAAAATAATAAAACAATACCGAAATACCAATATCAAATACCATCATCACACATGGTGCATCTTCAGTGCCAACTGCCTCACACCGGAAAAAACAAAGAATTGCCAAAGCCTTGTTGTTTGTCTTCTTTTTTTTCAGTGCAATATTCTGCATCTCTGACTCAGCTCTTATTCCTAGAACATTAGTGGGTCATCAAAGTAGACGGATGGGACCAAAACACTTGCTGCTACCTTCCACATCACACTGCCCACATTCAACGAATGCTTTGAAGCCAAAAACAAGAAGGAAAAAACAAAATAAGTAGATCCTGCAGCAGACTGTTATGCCCCTGTCTTGACATAACCTTTAAATGCATTGATTCAGAGATTTACTTGATATAGTCAGATTTGTTGGGAGACTTTGACCTATTGCAAATTACTTGGTGGTGTGAGATATAAAACATGTTACTGTGTCAGTTTGCAAGTTATGCAGCGCAAGACGGATGGAGTCGGTCATCAGTGGGGAAATTAGACCCTGGGAAAAAAAACAAAACTCTCCTCTGAAAGTGTTCAGTGCTCAATCTGTGGTTCAGTGCTGCATGCGTGGAGATATGCTAATAAGGACATGCTTTGATTGGGCCACCCACGTCGGTGACTCGGGCAGACAAAGGTGCACAAGGCTGCATCTGCCGGCCTCATTAAAGCCCTGTCCAATTATGGAATAGTAATTGATCATCTGCTTTGTGTGGTTCTGCCCTCTCTCCTCGTCTCCAAAGTATGCTCGAGGTCAATTTAAAATGCATCAGACCTGTAACATGGCTAAATCCCCGCGGACAGTTTCTGGCCTTCCTTGGCTTTTTGCTAAGCTCATTCATGCACCTGCCTACTAAGTGTTGGCCCTGCGTTCCTGTTTGCTGCCTCTTGCATCGAGAGCAGCCACTGTGGCACGCTGCCATATTAAGGCCGCAATTTGACCGTTTTCATGCAATGTGGATTGACCCTAACAGTTAGGTTCCTATAAATAAGGACACAGTATAAAAATGCTGGAGAAGGAGCAAAAAACGAAACAAATCTGCATACTCTTTCAGATAATAAATGTTTAATGCCACTTAAGACCACTATATGGATTCATACAGAGGGGTAAACAGGGTATGTGTATGTGTTTATCTTGTATTGCGCGCGTGTTAAAACAAAAGGAAAGTGCAGGAGTGACTTTGTAACAGTCAACCATGCTAAAAATCACACTTTGAGCCCATGTTCCCCACCTCGCCCGCCCCTCTGTTGGTTTGGTGTTTCACACTGGGAGAGATGATTTGTTGTTTTCTTTTAGACGAGACAGGGTGGCATGGGATCCTGAACTCACCAGTGCAAATAGAGTGGAATAAACGCTGAAGCGTGCTTGTCACAGTCCCCGACAGCCATCAGGATGTCGACGCTGCGCCAGGCACAAACACAACGGTGCCTTCAGATCTCCATATTGAGGTATGCGTGCCGCGTGTGAGCGCAGGAGGCGGGTGACTTTCAACTGACTCAACAGAGTCTGGCTTTCCACACTGACGGGGACCAAGATCAACCGACTCTCGGATCAATCCGTAACGGCGGCCTCATTTATCTCTCAATTAGATCTCTCCTGCTGTATCGCTTCGGTCCATCGTGATCCGCACGCCGACCGAGATGGCTCCACTGCTGCCCCATTATGAATAGAGACACTGCCTCTGTGGTCTCATTATTAAATAAGTAACAGGATGGAGGAGGCAGACAAATGTTTTTAAGCCCTGTCAGATAAGACGCCATGGCCATTAGAGGCTGAGCATTAACAACGGTAAGGAACAACACAAACGAGATGAGGGCGGGCGGGTGTAGAAAGGGAGTGCAGGAGCCGCACAAGAAAGAGGGAGCCGTAATAATGGGAATATTGCCACCTTGTTAGTGCAGCCTGTATTACAGCAGGTCTGGCTGCGAGAGGAGCACATCCAAAGACAGAGCCAACGGTAAAATCAGTGCGACTTGTTTCCGCCCTTACTTTTCTCCGGCTGGTTATGCAACATTTGCCGATAGAATAATTCACTGCCGCAGCGGAACAAAGGCGCGATGAATGGGAACTATAACAACCATCTCTGGGCTTCGTAACAGCCCGGGCATCCTCAATGGCAGGACTGGGCGCATTAAATGCAATATGAATTGTCCCTTTATTGGCGCCGTTCATTACCATGATGAAAGCCCGTCCTAATTATCAATTTTCGTTGGAGCACATCTGAGAGCTTGGTGTGGCACACTAATGGCCGCCACCGGTGAAGTCACTCATTCAGATTTGTGTCAACGAGTCATTAGGCCGCCTTTGAGGGAAGTCGGCGATCTGATCCATCATGACAATTAATGGGATGAAGATGAACTCATCAATTTCCCTCTCCCAAGCCCTGCGCGTGGCTTACAGATAGCGGCCGCCGTCGAATCCTCCGCCACTCACTCTACTTGCCACCATCTTTCACCCTCTTTGTAACGTCTTGTGTAACTCTCCACAAGAGTTTTCCGTCATCCCGTGACCCACTTTGAACAAACACAAGTTCAATGTCGCCATTTTGTTACTATATATATATATACTGTATATATATATGACAAATGAAGAGTGGAATCAGTGGAAACAGATTTCCTTGGACTTTGTTTTGGTATTAAAATTACTTTGTGCCACGCCTGACGCTGCACACTCCACACTCCACCCCCCCCTCCACCTTAATATGCGATCGTTCATTTAGCCTTGAAGAAATTTGATTCTACCTGTTACCCCGGGCAGCTCCTGCAGTTTCCATTTCCTCAATCTGCAGTTCATCATCAAGCTGGCTGATCATAACCAGCACTTAATGATTCATGAGCAGAGACACTAATGGAGTGCTTTACACGTTGTAATCAAATGAGGCCATTATGGGGAAACTAGGTGCTTACTGGGGTCTTTGATCAAAGAGGGACCCGGGGTATGATCACGAGATGCACTGGATGTGGAGAGATGACACAGACCGACATCAAGCCTTTGGACGGAGGTCCACATTAGCATATCTTTGAAAGAGGGGGAGTGTGCTGGTATACAAGGTCAGAAAAAAAACTGGCGAGGACTTTCCAAGAGCCGAGTCTTCTAGTTGCGAGTTGTGGAAAGGTCCTGATCACGTGAGGGAGTGTGATTAAAGAGGAAAAGAGAGGCCTCAAAAAGTAAAAACAGACAGACAGAACTCAACTTCGCAAATGTACCTTTTTTTTGGTTGGCAAGAGGAGACGAAAAACTGCTTCATGGCTAAGAGAACAGCACCTAGGAAGTGTAAAAAAAAAACAGGAGATGGTAGTAATGTAACTTGAAGGTTGCCGCACCTGCTGCAAAACCAAAGAGAACAGTAACAAAACCAATACCGACTGCAAATAGCCCCTAAGCCCCCCCCCCCATCATATTGTCTGCTTCCACTCCTCTGTGGATTTTTTCTTCGGCAACATGCAACACGATGCGAAAATAGCCCCAGCGTCACAAGAAACGATCAATTTTGTCTGTCATTTTGTCACGGCGCGTCGGGGGCTGCATTCTTTGCACGATCACAATAGTCTGCTCGTCGGGAAAACACGTGTTGATTGATTTTCCAGAAGTTGTTGGAGCTCATGAGCCTATTTTTTTGTCTTTCTTTCAAAGAATTGCGGCTCCCTATGTAGCTACAGCTAACAGGCAGGCTTAGACCTTTTTATATAAACACACTCGTTTCCAGCCACAGGTCACTCGGTTTAGCGGCTGGTCCAAATAGCAGGTAACATCGGCAACGTGACAAGGGGGAAAGAAAAACAATGTCAAACCCCTTTCATTTATTTTTATTTTTACACGCAGCAGCATGCGCGCTGCCACAGACGCACAGGAACATTCACTCAGCCCCGTCTCCCTGACTCTGACTCCCTGTCTCCAGATCCGCTACGTCTCCGAGCTTGGCGCCCACGCCTTGGGTGCCGGCACTTGTTGGAAGGGAAGACGTGTTGACAATTGTCTTCTCCTGCCTTGTCACCAAACAACTTTGTCACACTTCACTGCCAGCCTAATGCTCAGACATCGCTGTCAAGAAATGACATTTAATTTTCACACCTCCCCTCTCTGCTATTCTTTCTCTTTGTGAGTTTTATTTGGGAAGACACCCCGCCCCCCATTGCATTGACTGACTGGCAGTATCGATATCTCGCTGACAATGTGGGAGTCTTTGACTCAAATGAGCACTCCCACTGTCGTTGCCCTCTCTTCCATTTGCAGATAAGACATCTTTAAAATACAACGTCACCCTTACGATGCATACAGCTACAGCACATCGTCTCTCTCCGCGTGGATTATATTAAATGTTAATTTATGAATAAACTCTTTGTAGTACGTGCTTGAAAATATAACCTTTTATGATATTGTTTTTTTTTTTTTTATATATATTATAATACCATTATAGTAAATTCCTATAAAACAATATTAGAAACCATCTTGTCACAAATGAACAGGTGTTCTCTCTTTCTTAGCCCTGGAACTTAAACTGCCGCTCTACTTCTTAGTTTTTCCTTTATCAGATTTGGAAGAGCACATGCCCTAGCACAGGGGTCGGCAACCCGCGGCTCCGGAGCCGCATGTGGCTCTTTCATCCCTCTGCTGCGGCTCCCTGTGGCTTTAGAAAATAAATGAGTATTTAATTTAATGTATTTTATTGTCGCTCATTATATACGTCACAACCATCGACAGTGGACGTATGAACGTAAATGGAGTGACATTGAAAACTTGTGTTCAAAGCATGGGATGCTATCCCTGACATTTATGTGAACATGAAAAAGTATGCTTTTGGAGTCCTGTCGATCTTCGGATCCACATACATATGTGAGCAGGTCTTTTCCAACATGAACTACATTAAAAACAGACATCGCTCACGCCTGACAGACGACAGCTTACAGTCCTGTGTGAAGATGAAGGTAACGTTCACTTCCTATGGTTTTCCATTTTAGCCCTGATCAAGAGACAAGTGGCCATTGGCCAGAGTGTCCTTGGTGTGTGGACTTCTGGGTGAGCCTTGGCTTGGCAGTGCAGCTGAGTCCACCTGAGCAGATAATAGACCATGAACAAACTGTGCCCGTCTACCTCAACTCCGATCAGATTTGGAAGAGCACATGCCCTAGCATAATGTCTCATCCTCCTGTTTACATTCTGTATGGCGCAAACTTCACTGCCTATGGTTTTCCATTTTAGCCCTGATCAAGAGACAAGTGGCCATTGGCCAGAGTGTCCTTGGTGTGTGGACTTCTGGGTGAGCCTTGGCTTGGCAGTGCAGCTGAGTCCACCTGAGCAGATAATAGACCATGAACAAACTGTGCCCGTCTACCTCAACTCCGTTTGCCTTCCACAACTTTTGGACGGTTCTTTTCACGGTTAAAGTTGGTGGCTGATGCAAATGGCCAAAGCAGACCCTGGTTCGCGATCAAGAGACCCTCGAATTTGAGATTATAGGTGATTACACTCATCCCTCCCCTTTTCTGAAAAAAATTAATAATGAAAAAAAAAAAAAAAATCTGTTTAATCCCCCTCTCTGGTGCAGCTTCGGAGGGCGCCCAGGGACGGCTGGCATCCACCACAGGCCTAAAAAAAGCAGCGAACATACGGAACCAGGAGGAGCCCTGGCCCGGCTGGCGGGGAAGGAGGCCAGTTGGCCGGGGAACAAGAGGTGCTGGGTCCGGTCGGGCAGAGGGAGACGCCGCTTGGCCGCAGATCACAGCGGTCAGCGGGGACATCGCTGGCCCGCCGGCTTACGCGGGGAGATCTCATGGAAAATGGGAGGCGGGGTGGGGGGTTGAGCTGGGAGTTCAGTGCTGACCTTAAGACTCTGAGCTGCCCTCACGGCACAGCAGCGCTCTCCTACCGTCCACATCCTCTCGCCATCTCTCTGGCAGCCCTGAGTGACAGCTCTCAGAGCGGCATGTTTGCTGAACTCTCTTTCTCGCTCACTGATGGATTATTTATTTATTGCCCACACGCTCATCTACACTGAGGGAGAACGTTCACTGTTGATTTTTACAACTCTATGTTTTGGCTTGTTTTGCTTTGTTTTACTCAGATTTATAGCAATTTTGCAATTATGTTTTTTGTTTTGTTTTCCTTTTAGTGGAGACTGTGTTCGAGAGAGAGGCTAACAGAGGTAATCCACCCACACCAGCACAAGTGTCTGCCTACATTGTTTCGTCTTTGAAAGCAGTTCTTTAATTCCACATGTACACTCATGGAACGAGGGAGTCTCCCGACAAGAAAGTCATTGCATGTAGGATTTGAACGGATAGGACATTGAGGACCAAGTAGTTTGTTCTCAGTCAATGCCGTCACTTGGACGCACACGCACACACAAATGTATACATGTTTGGTTGTGCAGCCTCCGCCGTGATCTGCAAGGTGAAGCGTTCCACGTAACATTATGTTGCATTGTCGTTGCGTTGGCATGGGTTGGACAGAGAGAAACCCTCACATTCATCGCCAAAAAAGGACCTCCAACGGTAAATCTATAAAGTACCACACAGTGCTCCGCAAAGAGAACTTGACAACAAAAGGTGAACGCTCTCAGCCTTCAGCCGTCGACAGAAGGCAGGGGGGAAAAAAGACACAAAGAGAACCAATCTGACAAAACGTATGCAGCCGGATATTTCTTGTCCTGCCGCCCGCCCCAAAGGCCATGCGGTGGACAAGGAGAGCTCGCTGCATCTCTCTCTTGCAAGTTTTGATTAAGGGATCGATCGATGCATTTTGACTAGACAGAGCTTCTAATTTTCAAAACACCATCCAATCAGTGTTTTGGTGATCAGTGTTACATCAAAACCCTGGTGTGACAAAAGCATCCTCCAACCATTACGAGTTCAGTCGTTTTTTTTTTTTTTAAATCAATTCAACAAATTAAAAAGATTGCACTATTTTTGATGTTTTATAGCGACTGGAAGGATATCTGCGAAAAGGCCTATCCCGGTTACCAAGATTCGAGCAGTACGAGACCGAGACATAGTCGGCCGAAATTAGTTCAAGATAATGAGGGATGCTGATCCCGCTGATCTGGAGAGCCGCAGACAAAGATTAACACGTCATTTGTCCCCACCTAATTGTCTCATTATTCCGGCACAACAGACGACGGTCGAGGAAAAAAGGAGGGGTCGAGAGAAGAGAAGTCCCTTTGTACTCTGCCATCAAAAAAAAAAAACACCTTCCCTCCCCTCGCTCTCATCCCCAACTGTCCCTGTGACACAGAGTGATAGTCGGGTAAGGGCTCTTCCTACAGGGCGTCACAGACACACACACACGCACGCACGCACACAGACCGGGGCCCGACCACACCGCCGGCCCCTCTGACCAAAAAACGCTGTTCATGATTCATTCATTCCATCGTTAACAGTTTCCAGAGTGTCAACAGCTTGTCTTTGAAGTGATAATCTTAACATTGAGGGTGTCCTTGAATTTCTCCTCCCCATTAAAATGGTTAATGGGAAATGATTTCGATAACTCAGCGAGGAGGAGCTCCCTGAGCCTCCTGTTAGTTAAACCGTGTCTAATAAATCCTTGGGGAAAAGAAAGAAAATGTGGGAAGAGCCCGAAAAAAAAAAAAAAAAAAAAAGCTTAGGGGCATTTTTCTCTCAATTTGCATTTGATAGCATTTGTGCCTCCTTACATCCGCCGACTTATGTTTTAGTAGCTATTATAGCTAAACATCTATCACGGGAAATCATGCTGTGTATGTTGTATAGTCTGCACAGTAGATATGGCACAGGAAGGGAAATTGATTTAAATATCCAGCCGAATAAAATGCCAGTCAGCCAAATGAAATGATTCCACTTTGCAAATAAATAACGTTTTCAAAGTGTTTTGTCTGCATGTCATCCATTCCTTAGGCGATTTTTTATTTATTTTTTCCTTCGCTGCAGTTATTCACAACTATGTCCCAACGATTCCTCGCACCGGCAAATTGTGCAAGCCACGGCAACATGAGTAAAGTCGACTGATCCATTGGCTCAAACATCTAAGGAAGACTGAGGGTGTGCTATCAAGAAAAAAGGGCAACATCTGTTGTTCGAGCGAATGTCGACACGTTATCATTAGAGTGACTAAACCCTTTGACATTAAAATCATTATAATCTCCCGTTTCACCGCAGTTGAAGCCGTCTCTGTTGCCTAAGCTCAACCAAAACCAATCTGGCCGTATCTGCCGAAACGCACATAAGACCCACAGTAAGTCACGAGTACAAATTAGCCACTCAAAGCCAGATATCACTGCAGTATAAAATAGAAAATCCGAAATGCCAGTTGAGTCTCTCTCTCTCAGACAGGGCAAAATGAGATAAACCCGCTGATGACTCCTGTCTGCTGCCTGAGACACCGCCATGGAACCTGTTTATTTATTATCAGAGGTAAAAACTCCATGCCTTATAGAGTTACAACCTTGGAGACGAACAAAAACAGAGGCAGTATATTGACTGACGAGATGCAGTTTTTGTTTGCAATTGTTGTAGCATTGTGGAGCATGGCACTGGAGCTTTGCTTTATTGATAGGTCGTTTTGTTAATTTGTTTATCCCTTCCTGCGGTTGGATGGATTATCACTGCAGCAGGCATTGTGTCTAAAACTGAACTTTTGTGCACAGCGGTTGACATAAGTGGATATGGAAATTAGGTTAAAAGAATGGGACCGTCAGGGAAGGGTCTGGATTTTATAAATAAATCCCAAAAGGACCACGAGGCCTTTACTGTTCATTGGACAGATCATTAATCATGTTTTTAACAAAGCAAAAACAAGGCGACTAAAGTTACCAAAATACTGTCATTAATTTCAGAACAAAACATGCCAGCAGAGTCCAAGCACGATGATTATAACGGGAACATCCGGCTTAAATTTGTAAAATCAAGGAAATCTTTTAATACCACCACCAATGCCTTTCAACTCCTCACCCTAAAACACTGTTGTAATTCACTGTGTTATTCATTGTATGATTAAAAGCAGCCACGAGCCGTGGCAACGATTCCCTGCAGTAAGCATAATCCAAGCTTATTTCAGGCTTATGTTCTAAGGAGGGACTTTAAGCACAGGCATATGGCCGTGGTTTCATATCACACTTTGTGATCCTGGTGGGGTCTAATCAATAAATGGACATGCGCTCTAAATGCGTCTGCGTCTCAGTATGAAATCCAAAAACCCAAGCTTAGGAGAGGGGTCGACTCTGCAGGCCATGCTTTGACATCAACATCGCCGTCATACTGTAGCTTTTAATCACTTTTCTTATACAGCGGTGGAAGTGTAGGCTGCTTTGCCGATCAGTTGGAACGTGGAAAAATAAACGCGCATTCAAAGTAATACGGTAAAAGGGAGGACAGATAGCCATCTTTTTATTGTGCCCGGGTTTTCGTGGAGATATGCTCCCCGCAGGGCGCGGTGTGTGTTTAGTTTAGCTGGAGGTAGGGGTTGATTCAGAGAGGGAGATAATCTCTGCTCTTCATAACTGGGCCATTTAGTCCCCCGCGACCCAGCCTCTCTGCCTTTGGCAAACACATCATTTTATTGTGACCCCAGCCGGCAGCCAAACAGTCAGCCCGTAAGCCATCAGTAATGAAAAGCACTAATTCCAGCCTAGTGAACACAAACAGAGAGGCCCAATTCATATTCATGCCCTGCGCCTCTTCCCTGCACTCTGTGTCTCGACCAAAACAGTTAAAGGCCTGCGATGGACGAGTGATAAGAGAGAGGATTGGGCCCATTCCTCGATACATTCGTCAAAATCCAATCAATAAAAAACTAAACAAAATTAATATTATTCTAATCTGCCAGTTGTTAGGCGCCAAACACTCCCTTAACATATGCAGTGTGTGACACTTTATGTAGATTGGATAAATTATTCTCCAACTCATCCAAATGAGACATCCTCCGTTATGCTCAAAAGCCGGAGATTAAAAAAGGAATCTACGATTCCCCTGTCGGGCGATTGCACATGTTTAAAGGTATTACGCAGCCACAGGAGACTTTGCATGTAATAAAGTATGTATTCTCAGCGTGATGCGTTTGTGGAGGCTAGACATGCCAGCAGGGCTTCAAAGCCCACGTCTGGGTGATTCCAACAGCTGGTTATATGAGCCTGGGGAGAGAGCGTGTCAAGCAGGAGGCCTTCTGCTGTCACCAACTCCTCAAGGTGTTTATTAAAAAAATGTTAATGCCACCAACACGACACGCGCATCGAAATTTGGCCCATGTGACGAGGATCTGGCATTACCCGACAGTTTGCACTCGTGGGGTGATCTGGAAGTGGGCGCCGTTTTTTTTTTCCCTCCCACACACACACACGCGCGCGCACTCACGCACACAGCAGGACGTCTTAGCGGGCAACATACTTCACTGAGGTCCCTGAGGCCGCGAGGGATCTATTTCAGACGTCTTAATGTCTCCAGAGTTTGAGAAGTATTGATTATGCGTCTCAAATTAAAAGGGGAAAGCAAACTGAATATTCACTTTGACACATGCGGCCACAAACACACGTTCCCTCTCTGCTTTCCCCGCGCATTTCTCCCTCTGAATTCCAGTATATGATGTTTTAATTATTGCAAAATATGATTGTTTAATTCATGCTGACCGCCATTTATATCTCAGCCAACTGAACACATGGTCGGACACTGGTTTCGCTACGTCGAGTGGAGCGCCAAGCACCAGGGCATCCACGGGTCACTTATGGTAGCCGTTACTTTTAGCGAAAAATAAATGTCCCATTTTCATTAGAGAGAAGAGAAATGTCTGGAGCGGAGGTAATACATCACATTATGATGGATATTTTTTTTTCATGAAGAATACTTTGAAAAAAATCTCAACCTTAGATCGCAACCCCGAAAAAATGTCGAAATGTACGTTCTCTTCTACCTGCTCATTAACGTTAAAATAAATCGAGGAGTTGTAAATCACCTTTCAGCAACAAGGGGCGGCTATGTTTGGCTCAAGCTTTCTTCTGCGCAGCCATGATGGTTTTTCTGTAATGTTTCTGTAAATTTGAATATACTGTATGTATGCATAGTCTGTTTCGTTGTAAAGATGTTAAAAAACATCTTAAATCGATGTTCTTATTTCAATAGAAAGCCTATTCCGAATGGCCTTGCGCAAAATCAGGATTGAGAATTAAACACTATGTTGATTAACATGGGGCACTGCCACGAGCAAAGTGTGTCAGAATTAAGGGTTCCGTGACAAGGCACATGACACGATGTTGTCCCCAACGGCTCTGGAACACATCACTGGAGGGCAAATAAACTGGCTAAATCAGGCGCCAAGTGACAAAAATAAGCACTAGTCCTCACTTACTTGCACATTATTATGGGGCAGGAATATGGCGAAAATGTAATGTTATAATTAACAGGAATTACAGTTGGTCGATAGTGAGAGGAAGAACAAAAGCACACCTACACACAACGCGCGCAGACAGCAGGCACGCGCGGCACTCGTCTGGGGCACCGCAAAACCCACAGCTGACACCTGCTTTAAGAGTGTCACCGTCGTGACATGTGCGAATACACAACATTATCACTAATGAGCGCGCAGAATAGGCTACCGTGCCGTCACCCTCGCTTCGGGCGCGTTGATCGGCTCGATACGGAATGGCGTGTTTCAAACAAATGAGCAGACGCCGTGTCACACGCAACACGGATGGTTCATTGCGCGCCGCCAGACTATCAGTGCCCGAGTTGAGTGCAATATTCATCAGCCTGGCGTTAATTAATGCCTGCATGATTGAAAGCGAAAGAGGGGACGCGCGGGAGCGATAATGCACACCTACAGGTACAATAGTGGCTCTACACACAGATATGATGATTCATTCTCCCTTGTCTCACGCTGCAGGAAGGAAAAAGTCAGACGCACTGTGCGTATGGCGTCAAATGCTCGGCGAACAAAACAAGAGTCGTCGGGATTGTAATCAGAAGCCAGCGTGAGCAAGGCTGCTCCACATTTCTCCGCTCAAAGAGGAAACTTCCCCTCCGTAAACCAACATGGACGCACGTGGTCCCTGATTTGGCGCTCTTTGATTGTGACCGATTGATTAAAAAAAAAGAAAAAAAAAAATGGGGGAAACCGGGCTCTCTTGAACACCGGCTTTGAGGACAGGGTTAAATGGGATTGCTCCCTTTGGCTCATTTTGATGACCCACCACAGCTGAGTCTGCAGGTCGTCCTGCTCGGTTCAAAGCGTATTTTGTGCCTGAGATTGAGCAGAACCCGGGGCTTATCGCCAAGGTGCCCGCCCGCACGCGCGCGCGCGCACGCACGCACACACTGCATCTCAGACACCGGCTTGATGGTAGGTGGTGGTTTGGGCATCTCTCTGGAAGTGGAAGTGATTTAACCAGTGGAAGTCTCTGAGGAGAGAACCATGGTTATTTAAAGAATTGGTTGAAATAGATGAACATCAATGACGGGGGTTTGCTCCAGTGAATAAAAAGAGCAGGGCGCAAATAGTAGTCTTCCGTATAAACGCTCCTCCTCTCCACCCGCGAAAGCGTTTAAACCCATAAGTGAGTCATCAGAATCATTGATTGGATCCTATGACAACCCTGAATCATTCAGAAAAAGATTGCTTTTTCAAATTGGCTCCCAACTCATCAATTAACATGGTGGCGGTAAACACAAGCAAAATACCTCATCAGCGCAACAGACACACACCCACACAGACACGCAGGCTTAAACACAATAGCACCACCCCAGTTTGTAGCTGTTTAACGCCACACGAGCTCCATCTGTACTCAAAGCTTTCCTTGGTGGCCTGTCCATTATTGCGCTATTAAAAGCCGCGCGTGCGTGTCTGTGTGCGCGTGTCTGTGCGCGCGTGCGTGTGTCAATGGGTGTCATGTGGTTCAGCAGCAAATATGCATCTTGTATCCTGGCAGAGAGATTAACAACATCAAGCACAGTGATTACTTTTAGTGTCAGCCTCCCTTTGATTCCTCTTGGTGCTTGCGCTGGGGCCACGGGTGAGATTGGATCTTACACAAAGTGAGTGTAGGGCGATACTGCATAAAAGAGGGTGAAGCCCCTGGCATTAGAAAAGAGCCGCTTTTGAAGTTGATGGCATTATAATCTTTTCTCTTTTTTTGTTCAAGGCCTGACCTCAGTGCCTGGCTTTGTGTCTTCATTGCGGGTCCGACTGAACAGCTCGGCGACGGCACGGCAGACAGATCGGTGATCGGCTCATTTGACTTATTAGTGAAGTGTTCATTTGTAATGAGTTATGCAAGTCATTATACTTTGCTGTTCTTTACTATACATAAATCCTAAAGGATCACAGGGTATTTTATTGACTTGAAGGTGCCCCAATTGTTTCAGTGAGTCCAAATTTAGATTCTAAAGGTGTTTGTTGCTCCACCTGGGTGTCTATAACTTCCCTCGCCATTTCACAAGCTTTTACTCTCTTCCACCCGACTTGTGTCATACACATCAGATAAAAAAAACACACAATCACACAGTCTGACTGACACTCGCAGACCCACAGTCACATAGGAGCACAGGCATGCGGCACCTACTACTTTCTCTCCGTGTCTCATCTCCCCCCTGGGTCATCCGTCAGCCTATTTTTGCCCCGGCCTGTTGCTACCTGAGGGGCAGCAGAGAGGTGGTAATGGACGGTGGACCGAGGCCTGTCACTTCATGCTCTTTCACCCCGGGGACTCTGAGTGGGAAAGTAATGGCAAAGCCTGCCAGATGTAGCAGTCACTTTTAATCAAGTGCACGGCTGTCATGCCACCCGTATCGATCCCGGTGGAGTCCCCGAGGAAGCCTGCAATCGGACACCGCGAGAACTTTCCTCTCAGCCTTCAAACAGCTCCCTGCGTGGGGGCATCTTGGCCGAGTTACTCATAATCCCGCTCAGTTGGGGAAAAACAGCAACGACAGAGAACAAGATTGGCAGGGGTCATTTACACTGCATTTACTGTGTGTGTGTGTGTGTGTGCGTGCCTGTGTGCGTGCGTGCGTGCGTGCGTGTTACTCACACATCACCACGTCGTGAACTGTATCTGATACAGATGCAGTATTTCCATGTTATTCATGTGTCCGCACACAGGCGCATGTGTTGTAAAACAGCATGCCTATGGAGTAACATATTTGGGTGGTTGAGTAAATCCTTCAATGTTCCTTTTTTTTTTTTTTGGATTAAACGTTATCTTAAAATACCGCCAAGGTTAAGAAACCTCTTTGAGGCTGTATTTGTTTTTCTCTTTTTCTCACTCGACAAGAATGCAAGCTATTATGAGAGCGGGTAAATTTCAAGATTTGGCACCTGGTTCTGTTTTTTTTCTTTTTTTCTTTTCCTTCTTCAAAGATCTGTTGCAAGGCTCTGGTTTTATTGTTCATTTGCTGAGGCCACAGGGGCTGACTATTACTGGGTCATAACTCGGCAGGATGATGAGGGATGAATTCTAATGTGGATCCATCACCAATGGGGATGGAGGTAGGGATGGAGGGAGGCGGCGGGAATGAGAGATGGAGGACTCATGGGGGAGATGGGAATATAGTATGTCATCAGCACGTGCATGCACACACAAACGCGGGCCTCACGCACGCGCACACGCACACGCAACGCACACTAACACAGATACCGACGTATGCAGGTGCATGCGCTGCCCCTTCTACAGGAGAGTAAAGCTGTGTTTGTGCATAATGACCACTGAGACCGGGTATAATGGTAGCATCAATGTTCTGTTTATAGCTGCTTTCAGGTCTGAACTGTATCTAACTCGCACTTAAGTGTGGAGGTCACTTTGCTGCTTTCCCCCCCCCCACCCAACACTGCTGTTTTTTTCCCCACACACATGACCAAAACTCTGCATGTGAGGATCATGGCCGGCTGGAAACGAGAGGAGGGAGAGCAGATACAGAATAATCTGCTCCATCCAGACACATGGTTGACTCCATGTGGTAAACCTCACTGACAGATGCTTAGAGGAAGAGTAAAAGGGAAAGGTGTTAGGCAATGACATGTGAAATAGAGGGCAGACTGTCGAGCCCCCTGCATTGCAGATGTACTCCACTGCACCATAGTGGACGGACAACAACAACAACAAAAAAAAAGGCACTGTGAAGACGCACTGAGAGAATTTGGTAAAGGGAGGATTTCTTCTCGCCCCTTGGTATAGACGTGAAGCATTTTATTCTTCCAGTTTGCCGCATGACGAAACCTCTAATCCCGTGAATGGGGGGGGAAAAGAAAAAGAAAAACAAACAAAAAAACGCACCGGAGATGAAGAATTACAGACGTGTAGGAATGTAAGACTGCGCTACAGCGACAACTGCAGCGTCTCACCCAGAAGGCAAATTGTCTGGCAGACTTTACGGCGCCAAAATGATGATTATTTTATATCTGTCGAAATACAGGTTGCCGCAACGGCGAGTTACAGTTATCCCCCCCTTTTACAGGGACAAGGAGAATTTCAAGTTGTAGATTTTGTGTTCAGTTCAAATTAAACTTTAATGCTCCCTGTGGGCACACTGGGTTGCTGCAGCTGAGGGGAATAAGATATAGCTAATAATAATAATAATACAAGAGAGCTAGGTATAAATCAACAAGTTGCCACCAGCTGAGACTGCGGATCATAATGCAGGGGATGAATAAAAATCACAGATTGTCGACAGTGACAGGTTTACAGTCTGTAGTGGATGATGATCAAGTGCACATTGCTATTTATTCTCATTCCAAGAGAGCAAATACACAAAGGTGCGGTATATGCGGTAGAAACATGCATATGCAAAAATACCTTAAGTCACCGTCATCACATTTGAAATAGAGTTGCAAATCAAGACAGAGAAGTTGTCCTTTTTTTTTTTCCCCCCCTTTGTCCCTTTTTTTTTTTTTTTCTCTCTTTCTTTATCAGAAAATCTTATTCTGCACAGCACAGGAAGTTTCCAGCATATTTCCAGCTCCGGCATAATACAAGTCCTTGTGCGTGACTTGAGGAGAATGAAGGAGGTGGATTCTGTCTTTGGTATTTGCAAGTGAAGTATCGAGCCTTCGCTTTTTCACAATGCACTTTTGCAGAATTCATTTCAATCCCCCCCCCTTCATGGTGGAACAAAAGAGTTTGCACTGCAGCTCACATTTAGTCATCAGGAAAAAAAAAAAACATCAACAAAAAGACACGGCGCCTCTTGTGTGTGTCATTTCAGCGAGGAAGCAGACCGATGGCTCTGTTAAAGCAGCGGCAGCACGCACCCTGGGTAAAATAACTGTCAGATTTGTCACTTCCGAATGACAAACCTATTAGAGGCTAATAAACCCCCCCCCCCGAGCTATGTCGAGCCAGCCGGCACGAATCGAGAATGCGATTCACCAGGCAGCAGGATGAAGTGTCTAGGTGCAAGGGAGAGGACTGTTTCCGGGCGGGCTTTTGTTCGCCTCTTTCGGCCCCTGTCAAGTTAGACGACGCAGTTCCCCGGGAGCCGAGTCGATGCCGCAACGTGTCAAAGACTGGCTCTGGTTTTTCGCAGGAGGCCCAAAACACGACTCTCGAGTGTGGGTGGCGTTGCAATGCGCTGGACTTGGACAGCCGACGCCCCGGGTCCTGGGGTACGAGCCAACGTCTACGTCTACAGGCTTTATCTCACATCTCCGTCTCCTCATCGACTCGGCGCCGATGGTTCACCCTGAACTAGGAAGGGGGTTGTGAATGAAGAAGTCTTTCTCCTAGCCGCCTCGCTATGTGACACGCATGCGATAAGAGGAGAAAGAGGGGGTGGGGTGGGGTGGGGGGGGGGGGGGGTGGGGGGGCGTTTCAACAATTGGCAGCGATGTTAGCATGTCATTTGGCAAGTCTCAGATTTACAGTTTTGGAGCTTGTAATTACTGCTCAGACACAACCGCCTTCATTACACTGGTAATTATGTTTGCTCTTCGAGACCTTCATCATATTGATTTGTTTGCATGTGCTGGAATGCGTGGTTGCGCAAGCGCGCTCACGCGCACACACAAACGCGCGCGCGCCCCAATGCCATTGTGATTCAGGGAGCATCTACAATGGAGATTGCATTGTTGTGTCGTTAAGGCAGCCCAAGGGGACCCTTATTGTACAGATGCACAGTAAAATACTCTCTCGTACAGACACGCACACACACGCACACGCACGCACGCACACACGCGCACACGCACGCGCGCACACACGCGGTCACCTCGCACACGTAACACACATGCACACAGCCAGGCTACCCTTAATTGGCCTTGGTCCTGCAAGAGAGTTTTGTTTTTGAAACGCATCGTGTATTGGAGACCAAAATTGAACTCCCGTGCCTTTTCGCTGTTGTGACGTCGTTCCTACATAACATAGTGATTTTATCACCGCAATAAAAGTGGATTGGCCACAGTACACTGTCTCTCCCAAGGCAAATGAAATATCAGCAGTCTTTGAATTATAATGGGATGTTGTAAATTGAATCAATCAATACATTGATTAGCCATTACACGATGGCGGCAGACCTGAGCGTTAAATGTCTAATGTGCTGAAGAATGAGGACATGGCTAAAGTGAGCATGAAAACACACGGCGAATCCTTAGCTTATCGTCCAGGTATTACTCTCCACCAGAGTAGTTATGTTTTTTTTCCAAAGCATTTTTTAACATTTAGCTATTATTCCGTCAAACGGCTTCATTGCATCTCCTTATGGGTTCATTTGGGAATGATCGTTGCCTTTTGCAATGCTGCGTTGTCACGGCCAACCAAACCAAAGCCGGCACCAGGAGCGAGTGGCAGCCGTCCTGTAACCAACCACAAGGAGCCTCACCTATTAACATTTTACAGGCAGCAGGTTTTAACAAAACATGTTTTTCTATCATATTCGTTTGTTTCTGCTCTTTAAAGTAAGACACGTTGGAACTTGTTTTTTTGGGTTTTTTTCCCGGATCATTTGTTTTGTTTGAATCGTCTGCGATTACATTCGGTGATCGTCATGTACATTGACTAAGTGTGTTTTTAATTACGTCATCAGTATTGCGCGTTACAAATAACAAGGACCGTATGTCCACATGTATGTGATGAAAGGAACACTGCTGTTCGTGACCTGTGTGTAGAGAAACCTCGCCTCGGGATTAGCAAATACAAGGAAACGACATCTATTCAATTCTATCTATCCGAGACTTTTCCGTGCCGAGGAGAGAAACAACCGGCCAGTTGCTATCCATCTCGTCCTGTACTGGGGGGCTCTAGGTGATAAATTTAGGCTCTTACCAAAGCCCACTGGCAAGTCACCGAGTTGTCCCAGAACAAATGCTTTTAAAGTCTATTTCGTTCCGATTTTAGTGCTGTGTACGGTTTCTGATACCCACTTCAATCACTAGAGTGTTGCATTCGTCATTTGTCATTGTTTCCTCTGGACTTCAGGCAGGCTGATTACCCCATCGCCCCCCCCCCCCCAGCCCCCCCCCCCCCCCCCCCCCCCCCAGACCTTTTTCTCACAAATCCGAAACGTATCCAACAGCCCGACTTATCCAAGCACCCAGAGATCCCAGTGACCCTTTTTTAGCCCCTTTAAAAAAAAAGGAAAAGAAAAGGGGCTGTGCTCTTTTGGGCAAATAATAATCTATAACACACTCCAGGAAGCATTGCTTTGTACTTCGGTGTTGTGCATATTTTATATTAATACAGCACGTTCACTCGTACGAGCCGAGACACATTTACAACTACAACTTTAAGGAGTGGCAAAGGTTCAGTGTGCTCATCCACCCGTTGGTTTTTACACGCGAGCGTGTCTTGCTGTGGATGCACTAAAATCCGCCTAACATCTGCCTGGTGTCTCAGCGTGCCGACCATCTCCTCTCTCGTCCATCCCACATCAACCTCTCAGGAGACCTTTGGCCACCTGCGACATACCCCTTTTCACACTCTCTCTCTCTCTCGCACACACAGACACACCACACGCACGCACGCACGCACGCACGCACGCACGCACGCACACACACTCACACGCAATCTTCCTGTCCCACCCTTCCACGACATGAATAATTCATAGTCAGACGGTTGGACAGTGAGCTAATGAGTCAACTGCTTAGACAGCCAGACTTCCGTGTGCCGCCACGGTTATACCAAGCCGTCCTCTTTTTTTTCCCCCTCAGGTTGCACCCGGTACCAGATGTCCGAGGTTCGGGTGATGAATTAGGGGTTACGCCTCTTGCTCCCCTTTCCGCCGTGTCACCACATTAGGGGGCTGGAACATGCGGTTTGGTCCCATGTGGTTATATATGTCCCTCTTCGCTCGAGGGAGGGAGGACCATTTGGACGCACGCGCTAAGGAAGTGGCGGGATCATTTAACTTTGGCGTTCTGTGTGGGTTTGCACTGCAGGGCATGCGTGGGGAAAAAGAACGACGCGCTGGAGACATAGCGACAGCGAAAGTGCAGTCCGCCGGTGAGCATGCAAAAAATGCGCTCCGAAGTGTACATGGACGGAACGCGCTCATGAAAGCAGATTGAAACGGAAATGGGAACGCGCGATCGTCTCGACGAGGTAACTGGGTGCAATGCGGTTTCCCCTCATCTTTGAATAATCTCTTAATTTGGCCTTAAACACTGGCAGACCATGACCATGATATCGGAGGGCACCGATTGTATGCACTCTCATTGCTGGCACTGGGGTCATTCTTACTGCGTTGCAGTGGCTCATTATCTCTCAAGTCAAACAAAGTGATATCCATCCTCTCTGATGACAGGCACGTCAAATAAACAAAGAGCGCGACACCGCCAGACACTAAGCACAGCGAGGGGATTTACCAGCGTGACCAAAGGCCACTCTATCCGAGTCACACGCTCTCATGACAATTACAGTCCTCTCCGAGTCCACTCAGCCACTTTTAACTGTCTCTGGGAGTGGAGGGAGCTTCTCCCAGTGTCAGAGAGAAATGCTGCGCGAAGAGCAAGATTTCATTAATAATCCTTTTCCGAGTGAAACGTCTGCCTTTGCAGTTTTGGTGTGATCCGACCGACAGCCGGGGCAGACTGCGGGGCCAAGTTGTAATTGGGATGCTTGAGCCAGCATATAATGCTGCAAGAAACTGTTTAACATGCTTAAACTTGGTCAAGTGCTGTTGGTATTCCGCGGAGAGACTCTGGCACCGTACAATCTGCGGTTCATCAAACTGCCACAGTGGATTTCCATCTCAGTTCCCCTTTTTTTTTTTCCTGCTCACAATTACTATGACCATGCAACGCAGAGAGACAGAGCCGCCATATGAGCGTAAAACAGCTCTTTTTTGGAATGAAGTCGTATGTTTGCTGGTATTTGATTTTTTTTATTCAGTCCAACGTAAGAGACGCTTCCCCGATTCGTTATACTTCTGTTATACTTCCCCCGGCATGGCTTTGAGACCAACCACAAACAGTCTCTCTAATGGGTAGTACCGTACCCTGACAATTAGTGGAGAATCTCCTCTGTAAATATGTTCTCTAAACTGTCTGCCCCTGGCGAATTTTTATTTGCTCTAGGTGCCAAGGAAGATGCGCATATTGACGACCGACTGCTCGGACCATCTCGCTCCAAACATCGTCTTTCTGAGAGGAGCCGGAAGATCGCAGCCTCTCATTGATAGACGGCTCCTGCGACGCTGGTAATATTTCACGATAGGTAGCACTATGAAAGTCATCTCTGCGTGCAAAATAATCAAGAGCCGGACTTGGACCGGATTTATCTCTCTGCATCCCAGAGTTGTTCTATGTCCCAATTTATTACTCAGTATTTAATGAGAAAATTGTTATTCACTCGAGATTTACTGTGTCCTATGAGTTCATTAGCAGGCAACATTCATTCGAATCTCACACAGTCAACATGCCCTTTATCTGTCTATTTACTCCGTCTTTTTTGTAAATGGAGTTCCAAAATGCTGTACCACCCTTCACTCGGAGCCTAATCAATGGTGGGTAGTATAACATTGTGGGATTCAGAGCTCCAACGTAGTGCTTTACCACAGAGGATAATTACTTATTCCATGGAGATTTTTCATTTGTACTGCACTGTAAAGAGGAACCAGAAAGGAAGATAGGTCGGTTTAGATTAGATTAAATTAGACTTTATTGTCGGTTATGGCACACATGAAAAATAATGTAAATTAATGATGCCTTATTTGCACTGCTGATCCCATTAAAGCAATATCCAAATGCAAATTATTCGTGATCAGATATCCATGATAGTATAACTGAGAAAGTCACGCTGGAAAATGAAGTCATACATTATTGCTATATGCTATATGCTTTTTAAACACAAATAGATAAGATAAGATAGATGAGATAAACGAGCTTTATTCATTTCATTTCGTTAGTAAGCCCATCTATATAAGGCTTGTCTGTACAAAGATAATGGAAAAGATTTCCCTATGCTGTATCTGGTACTCTGGTCTCTCATGGACTTTGCCACTGAACGTTTGCGTGAACTTTAAAGGTAGTTCCCCCGATTGCGGTTGAAACATTTATGGCCTAAGTGGAGGACTGACAGACGGACGGAGCCACCGCGCCCTCCGCAGAACCACACCACTAGTGCGGTTTCAAACCACAGAGGAACAATCGGACAATTTTGCGGTGACACCTTCTGTAACCCCCGTGTTTCCGTGTTTTTGTTGAACAAACAAAACACTGGATGAACTGTCATGTTCCTTGCACCAAAACTGGTGCATAGCATGCGTATTTACAAAAAGGTAATTTGAAGGAAATTTGCATATTCGCACAAAGGAAGGGAGATATAAATGTATGATTGCTGCAACCCCTATAATGCCACTGGAACCAGAGTCATGTCGTAAAAAGGCAGTTTGAATGCGGGCCTCATAAATGTTAAAATGTTAAAATATCCTTCAGTTGGGAAAATGTTTAATTCAGGTTCCTGAAGCACTTTTTTCTTTTAGGATTCAGGCATGAGATGATTCTGGGTCAATACCTGCCTCTAGCGGTAGAATTTTTGTCATATTTAATGACATGGAAAAAAAAAAAAAAAACCTTCAACCGAAAAGTGGCTTAATGTTTCCAACAGCCCACCATTTTTCTCTTTGATATGCCCACACGCTGTGGGATCCATCTGAATCATGCATGAACCTAAACTATACCGTATACACCAATTTTCATTTCAATTCTATCAATTGTTTCTATTCTATCCCCTCAGTCGCCGTCACGATAAGCATTCGTCGATACAAAGGGTTGTAGCACTCATTAAAACGCTCGCCTCACTTCAATGTTGCCAGTACTTTGATCCGACTCACCACATATCCAAACAAATCAGCATCAGCTTCCTGCCTCAGACCATGAAGCAACCAAAGAAATGTTATTCATTTGGGAGGAAGTGCGAGAGAGAGAGAGAGAGAGAGAGAGAGAGACCATGTCTTCAGAGATAACAATATCATCAACATCATAATCAAATGTCTTAAATGAAATGACGACTGGAAAGGGACTTTATCCACTATTGCTTATAGCCTTACCCAAATACACCAAACGGGTTACCATAACTGTGAAACTCAGTCACAGGTCACTCACCTGTGGCGCAAGTCCGCTTTAAAAGCAGCCCTCTCCGGTATTAATTAAAGAGTGCCTCTGGTTTCATTTAAAGACAGGTAATCTATTCACTGTACGATCTAAGCTCGATTTGGGTATTTCCATCAACTCACACTTCACATTTCAATATTGAGTTACTTTGTTTCAATTAATTTCCTGTCGAATAGTGACACAAACCAGCTTGGCTAAAAGCTTATGGTATTATTTTAAGTTCGGTCTGCGTTTCCTGTCCACTATGCAAGTCAACCTGAATAACCCCCTTAGCACCAACTACTACAGAAAATGAATTATTAAATAACCAAATTGGCAATGTAATTCATAACTTTGAAAGCCACCACAATGCACAAGCTTTTTTGTCCTAGGACGTCGGTTTTAAGTTTCTTATTTATTCCAAAGCAATTATTCAGAGTCAGGGAAAATGTGTGTTTCGGTAACAGTTCCAGTTATGGAGGGTTTTTTTATTTTTATGTATAATTCCAAAACAAACAAAACACCTGACTAGTTTATCAGGACCACTCACCCCTGCAAAGGTAATGTAAAATCTGAAAATGGTTATGAGAGATACTCCAACATAAATTTTGTATTAGGGCAATACTCCAAAGTTTTACGGAGCGTTTTATGACTCCTTTGCCGCGTCTGTAAATAAAAATCTATTTCATCCCTCTTGACCGCCAGAAGCAGTGATTATTATCAGCAAGGTAAGAAGAAATTGTGTTCCTAATAGACTGAAGTTGGCACATCAGTGCCTGCCACCGTATGGCGAGCGACCGATAGGGACGAACCTGTCAGCGGTGCACAGTGAAGCCTGAGAGGCCTCATCGCCACATACGCATACAGCACATGACAGCTTGCCTGCTAAATCTGATCATAACGCACGCTTTTGATTTGTGATACATACTTTAATGGCTCCGGGGTCCACTCAGCTTTGGGACTGTAAGCTATCTTGCAGATCGAGGCCGGTAGTGCTGATCATTGACATATGTCATCCGGGATATTTGGCATACGTCTCCAAAGTCTGCTTTGTTCGTCTTCCATCAAGTAACCTGCAGCTCCCATAACGCGAGCCCCCACCACCCCTCGGAAAAGAGTCGGGGACACCAGGACGCGAACGCCAAATGACTGTCGACAAAAAGCGCGGGTTGTCGTCTCAGATCTGCACAAATGGGCGTCCTCCCCCTCGCTTTGCTGGACAGCGGGGTCACACGCTGCCAACTCATTGGCCTGATTGGCATGAGAGGCAGACAGTCCTTTTGGGGAGGGAAACGAGGCGCTCCTGCACATGCACACTTGGCTCTGGAACAAGGTGTGGAACTTACCCACATTCTTTACTGAGGCTTTCGCGAGAAGAAAGGCCATTTTGGCAGGCGGCTCATTTTTTTTCTTTTTACTAAGGCCTCCCCCCAGGGTTCAAAAGGGAGCAGACCAAGCATTTATAGCATTCAAAACTTGGCTTGCGTACAATCCCACAGTGCCTTCAACCGCAGAGGCCCCCCCCCCCCCCCCCCCCCCCCCCCCCCCCCTCCTCTTAGAAAACAGATAAGGAGTTCCTGTGAGACCCCACAGTCTGGTTTCACACTCCACCACGCGGGCCGTGGTGGTGGCCACATGCACCTTTGAGGAGGAAGAGACTGATCTATTACCATCCAGCAGAGAGTGCAGGAACTGCAATGTGATTATCCAGCTCTCAGGAGCAGGTCTAGCCATTTGCAGGCCAAAGGCACGCCTGCGGAGAGCCCGGGTTTGGATGAAAACTTGCCTCTTCCTGAGCAACAGCAATTCAGAGGCAAACACCACATGTCATATAGGAAAAATCCGCAGCCAACCACAATCTGTCTCTTTTGTCAGTCTCTATCAGAAAGCACTATGGTCTCCTTCGGCGCATTGTTAGCAGAATCCCATTTAGCAGATTACTTGGGGAAAAAAATGCCAGAGTGGTTGTTAAAATATTCAGAGGAACAAATAAGATTTCCCAACACTCTCACAAATACTTGAAAACGTATGTGCCTCGCATTTTTTGTTATGAGGGTTTTCAAAAATAACCCGGTCCGGTGAAAGGCAGAACTCACATATATATATTTTTTTTATATATATATATAATTATATATATATATAATTATATATATACTGTATATTTTTTTAAGATGCATAATGACGCCCAAAGTCAAAAAAAAAAACACTGTTATGTCATTAAGACCCTTTACAGCAGCACACAAAAAGGTCACTGCCCACAGCGCCCATACGCAAAATGTAACTGACAATAAGAGATTTGATGTCAGCTGATCACGGTGGATGGGACCGCAGCAGGGATTTTACAAAGAAGACAAAGCATTAAGAGATTTTGAGAGCTTACATACCCCAGGGTGTTGCTGCGTGATGTCATTCTTGGTCACTCGTGGTGCTTATAAAGTCTTGACCAACCTGAGGGCAGGAGAGCAGTAGGTACGCCGTGTTAACCACCGACACTTAAAAAAATAATAATACTGGGGTTATAATCAATAGATTAAATGCATGCACCTATTTTACCGTGAACCTTTTGGAACTATATTGGCAGCTATATCAGTAAAAGACCTCCACACACTGAGTTTGGCATCAATGGAAGAGCTGCAGAATGAGCGAGGGGTCACAAGAACAGAGACCTTAATGCAACATTGAAATGAAAAAAGTGGGCCTGCAGTCTTGGAACCCATTGTTATTCCATGCACACCTACTGGTAATAAATGCATGGTTTATCTGTTGTGAATTGGTGTGGGACTTGGTATTATGTTGTCTGCGGGAGTTAACCTTCTTCTTCTCCTTCTTTTGTTATGTATTGGCATTTGGCACCTTTTTGGTGGATGGCCACCACATAATAATAACCCCCCCCCCACCCCCCCTCTTTACTCCTGCCTTACAATGTAAAATACGTTTTAGGCGGTGAAGTCTGGGAACATGAATTTCTGCCACCTAAAAATGTAATGTAGCCGTAGATTTAACAGTTTGTTCAAGGTTTCTCGTGATTGGGGAAAATGGGAAACTAAAAGTGAATAACGCAGCTTAACCTAAGACAAATAACCGTACCAATAACAGTGAGATGGATTGACTGTTTGGTTACACAAACCCGTTGAATTTTCTCCGTTTTGTTATCCAACTGAAGAATGACGAACTGCCGCCGTTGAAGGCATTTTGCACCAAAGCCGTCACGAAGACAACAAAACAAGGCCAGTGCACTTAGTGACTGAAATCAATACTTTTGAATCTAGGATATTGTGGTGGTATTGTTTTTATTATTATTTTAATGAAAAGAAACCACTATGATTGTATCAAACATGTCTGAGACACAGCAGGATTCCAACATGAGCGGCTCCTTCAAGCTACATAGACGAGAGGCTCTGAACTTTTAACTCTGAAACAATGCATGGTTTAAATATTCAATATTTGTTTCTTTGAAAAATATCGTTTAAAAAAAAAAGAAATGTCCTGAGTTGTCAAAGTTTGGCTGTGGAAGTTGGTGGTGCTCTGACAGACAGTTTTGAAATTGTCTCCCCATTTCTCACAATACCCTTGTCCCCAACTACTTTTGTTGTCCTTGACCAACCCGTTTAGTATCTACTGCCCGGCAAAAGTATCTTCTTTTATGAGTTTCCGAATTGTTATATTGTCTACGGCCAATGTTGGCGCAGTGGCTCCGATTGATTTTTCGTCTTTACTCTGCTTGAAAGCGGCTCGCTTCCCTCTCACCGACTAGCTCTCTTGTTTTTGTGACGGTTTATCTTTCTAACCACAAACACAGCCTTTACGGGTGAATCTGAAGGCCAAACCCAAGACATTCAGAGTTGTTTAGTGTTTGAAGAATCATTCCCGAAAGGCACCACAGGGACCACAAGAAACACCCATCAGTCACATGTGTGAAGGGAGGGTAAATTCGAAAGGCATCTCGATGTATAAATAGAGGGAGATAAAAGATGAAATTCGGAATTGCTCTCTTATATCCTTTGACCAAATGTCTTAAATATCGCTATGATGTAGACATGTATGTCCGGAGTGCGGCGTAAAACTGTGCTAAATTGTTGCATCTGAGAAAGCGGTCTCCCTCTAAAAGCCAGTTCATGCACGCGCACGCACGCACGCACGCACACACACACACACACACACACACACACACACACACACACACACACACATTGTCAACAGACCTATCTGTCATCGTCTTATAGGTCATCGGGGCATTGGGAGAAATCCCACCAAGTCAATGGGACAGTGGACCGTGAAAAAAAGTTTTTTTTTTTTATTGTGTCTGTCGGTTCATTTATTTCACTGACTAAGGAACTTTTTCTTCGAATACGTCGCAAAGAAGCATTTTGGATCGCATTCCCCCTTTGGCAGGAAGAGCTCTTTCATCCGCGGCTTCCGAAACCATTACAAATCACTGCTTTCTAGATTTCGGACTATAAAAGGTCAAAATAGGGTCCATAATATAATTTATACTGTACACACATTATCAATCAGCAAATATATGAAAAGCAATAAAGCATGCGTTCAGGACGCAGACTGTCGTGAGGGACGGGGAGCACTATAATTCAGTGTAATGATATGCCATTAAATAGTAATGACGAGCACTGTAATGGTAATGCTTGCAGACTAAAGTGCCACGGTTTAAAAGTTGGGGGCAAAAACTGAAATAGTGTAGAAATGTGTAAAAACCCTAACAAATAATAAATCAAGCAGAATACGCGGAGGCAGTAAAAGACTTTCTTTTGCACTTTCTTTCCTGTTTTTGAAGGATACGTCTTGTTCTCTTGTTAGGCCTCTGGCTTATTTTCATAGTTTTCACTGGTATATGCATTTTTTCATTTCGCTGGGCAGCAGCTCAGCCAAGTGCTCTTCTCCAATACACACCGACAGGGACGATGCAAAATACCAACAGACGAACCCAAAAAAGCCATTGAAACAAACCCTTTCCTCACCCTCCAGGCCGATTTAACTGCAGTCAAAGTGCAAAACACATCGGTGCACAGATTATACAAATCTTTATTTTATTTCCTACACCTGTATTTCTTTGATGTATATTTGCTTGCGACAGTAGGCAGTCTGTGCATTCGACACTTTCTGATTTGTGGTTGTGGATGTTAAAAAAAGCCAACTCCCAGTCAACTTTGACGCCGATTTATATGATTATCAAGAAATCTGTAATAAAGTACATTGAAATGCTGTATTTATCTGTTGACATTAGTAGAAAACTGCACGACTATATGACGACAATAATATCATTTTAAGTAAGTTAAAAGGTACGGGATAATCACATTGTTCAAGTCCACATCGTGCGTCCTGCGAAGAGTCAGTGTTTATTATCACTGTTACCATTAGCGCAATGAGTCACTGCTTTATTTTCCTACCAGCAGACAAAATGAAAGCTATATCTTTATGGCTATCAGGCTATTGCAATTACAAAAAAAAAAAATGAACAGCAATCACATTTTGGATAATGGCGATGATCATAAACTTTAATCACCTGCCTGCAGTGCTGTCGGGCTCAATGTCGGTTAAAATGACATAGATGGGCCCAGGCTAAAATCTGGAACTTTTTTTTTTTTTTTTTTTTTTTAGAAATGCATTATTTTTAAACGGTTGGACAACAGAGAACGTTGTAGAAATCAATTCAATAGAGAATAATGAGTTTAAATAAAGGCCCGGGCATTTAATGAACAAGCTGTTTCGTAAACACTCTTGCTGAATGTGTCAGGCAATATTGAAATGAATGCATACTGTATTGTTTAGTGTCTGCTGTGTTATTGATAATAGTGAACCACAGATCAATTTTGCAATATTAAGGCTGGAATACCAGCGCTCCTGCAGCCTCATACCACACAGTATTTGAATATACAAAAGTGAACGGCTAATAGTCGATCATATGCGGCATCTAATAAATTAGTCATCGGGTTTGCGAGAGCACAGTTTACTCATAATTATTTAAATGCATCCAGACACGAAGGCAGTTTTATCATGAAGCCCGTATCTCAGTCATAATATTGTGTAGATACAGAAATCTACAGCTTCCTTCTTTTCGGTGAAAATGAGATGAAGAAGAGGCAAAAAGTTTTACCATGCAAATTCAAGTTCATTTCGCAAATATGTACGGCTAACAAGAGAGAACACGCTGGAGGATTTTTCCTCCACTGCTTTTCTGACTCACGTACCATGAAGCTGCACAAGTTTTATAACTACTGCAACTACTTGGGCAGAGCGGTTGTCATAAGATCTTAGTTCTTGTGCCTGACTCCTCCACTTCACTTAACATTTCCCCGTACGAGAACTAAATCCTTTTGGCTTGGTCTAATTTATTACTGCTCTAACTCTGTCCCAATGCATCACAGAAATGAGTTTTTTTATTTATTTTTTTTCTTTTCCCGGCATTTGAAGGGGGTGCTGAGATGCAGCATGGCAGAGCCCTTTATATATATATATATATAAAAAAAAAAAAAAACAGCAGAGGTGACATGTTCTTCCTGGAGCAGAGATTCTCAAGTTGGCTGTAAGCATTCTCCACATTCTAAATCTATAATGTATGCTAAGCTGTGTCTTTATGAAGGCGGTATTAATGGGTGGGGTCGCTGTAACTGCCTTAAACAAGGGATTAGCCTGCCGCTGATGAGTCGGGGCGCTGTGATGGGATTATTTACATTGCTCTGGTGGCAGGGTGCAGGTGTCATTAGAAATACAAATCCCCTAATATTTATTTCTTTTTTTTTTTTAAAGGGGGGGAGTTTTTTGAAGTTAGGGGTTGGATTTCAGGGAGCGCTGCCTGGAACAAAGATCGTGTCCTCTGCGTTCTCACAGGATGTGGGAAAAAAAATGGTAATCTAGCGGCGACACTATGGAGTCCAGAGTTAAAAAGTTTTGGATCACCGTGTCACCAAAGTGAGTCTGCTTTGGCTGAACAGAGTGAATTAACAATATTCTAATCTGAGTAAATAGTAGCCTGTGCCCTGCATGCTGCGAGTGGCCAAAGCACCTGAATTACAAACACTTGCCGGGTAAATACTGTAATCCGATTCAAAAGGCCCCCCCGAGTCCTCATAATTCCCTGCATTTAGCCAGGCGCTGGCTTAGCATCACTTCCCTTGGAAAATGCATACTGTATACTAACGTTCCCCTTAATCCTCAACAGAGGGTTGATGACAACACATGGGCACTCTACAAAGAGCACTCGTCCATTTCTCAAGATGAACCATCATCAGCGTCACCTTCATCATTTCCTGTCCATCCAGTAATTAGATATATTTGAGCAATCTTATATTTAACCTTTTATATTTAATGTCTGCTTTAAAAGCTGATATTAAAACAAACCGTTACCACTGCTCATAGCCGAGGGCGGTGGTTTTAGCTCATGTTTTTTTATTTATTCACTTTTTAATCAGGTTACCACAAATCCCGAAACAAACCTTTTCACACACATTTGATTCTGAGGTATAACATCTTATGCTATTAAGTCACCAACAACGTGCTTGTTTGTTCACATATAAACAAATAAATGTTGACAATAAATGCCAAAATGTGTACAAATATATAAAACAAATGTTACATAATCCCCCGAATCTTTGTTGTTGTTTTCTTACAGCCACCACAGCACTTAATAGAGAACGCTCCTCAGGTATAAAATGTACTTTCACACTGATATAAGATATTCTTAGTTTGCTCTTCAGGAGGTAACGCTTATGAAACTGTATGTAAATAATTGGTTGTGGCTTGCAGGAAAATCATATAGGGAAAATGGAGTATGCAGATACTCAAGAGCTCAGTGCTCTTGTTGTCTTTCTGCTGCATTTCTCCAAATGAGGCTCATAAATCAGTGGGAAAAATAAATGTACTTCACAGGGCTGAATGGTACCTCATAACAAGCAGAAAATAAGGGGGGGGGCAAAAAAGGGGGGGGGGTGTAACGTAGTGTTTGCCAGTTGTCAGTGTGGGGTTTTCCCTTTGCAGTTCATGTATTATTCACACGAAAGCTGCAGTTTTGGGACTTTTTGGTCGTTTGCACCAATTGATTTAGATCAAGCTGTCACTGGTTACAGCAGCTTAATTGACCCATTAGAGTGGCGATGCTCTGAAAATCCCGCAGAGTCAGCTCAAAGATAATACAGAAGTTTAGATTCATGTTCGCGGCATAAAAGTAATTTTTCCTCTCAGTTGTACCTATCATCCGAATCATCTACAAAAGCTCGTATTAATCAAATCTCCACTTATGGGGACTGAATGGGGAGTTTAATTAAGCGCTAGTGTTAAAAGTGGGACAATGTGCTAATTAATCAAAACTGACAGATGCTTTTATAATGCCCATGAAAGTAATTGGTATTGCAAGTTCACACGCATTGTTCAATTCTCTCAACAACAAAAAAAAAGCTCCCTGTTCATATAATTATACCTGGCCAACATTCGCAAGTTGAGCATGATAATTAAGAGATGGGGAAAAAATATATATATTCCATGCAAATGTAATTTTGTCAAACTTAAGCTGGATGTTTGTTTACAGTAAATGTATTTGCAGAGATCTTTTTGACATTTTTCATATCAAATAGTAACAAATCAGTAGCACACCGATCAGCATTTCCCTGATTTAAACTGAAAATGGCAGTGGAAAAAACAAAACAACCGTGTCGCCACAGATCGAATCTGTGAAATTCTACTGCACATACCACCCAGACACACTCTGGAGTAGGTCAGAAAAGGCTAGATCCCGTACGATAAGACAGAAATGGCCACTTTCACAGGGATTCATGAAGATCATTTTCACATCCCTGTATTCATCAATTTGTCTAGCAGGGACAGCAGGAGAAAATTGTTTTGTGCAGTCAGACTATGAAAGGGATGATTCCCTGTAATTGATGTGGATAAAGTCAGACCCACAAAAGATAAACACCAGAAGTGGAAAATCATCCATGCAACACCTTGGTCAAAGGGACAAAGTGTGCAATCTGCAGTAACAGCAAAACAAGTTTACTGCCTCTCCAAAGCCTCCTTCAGTTCAAATGCATCTTAAACTGTTTTGGTGTTTGTCATATTGTTTGACATATTTCAGGGACTTTCGTTTTACAAACAAAATGTGTTTTCTCAACTCCAACTCCACCAAGGCGCTGTTATCACGCGGACAATTAAAATCAACACAGAGGGTGCTTGCAGATCAGATGAATACGATTTCAGCCAAGGTATTACAGTTATGTATTAATGTGATGTAACCATTGCTATGGAACAGGGAGGTGAATATGAAATTGTACTTCTCTGAATGGGACGATGCACTCTGGCATTTAAACTCGGCTGCTGGTTTGACATACTGTTTTAAAGCTTTATGAACAATGCTGAATTTAAAACACTTCAGTAAAAGTCAGGAAGTATTATTTAGCAATAATTTACTGAAACTGCTTGAACCATTTCTATGCATGAGACTATGCCTTATTTTTTGTATAGTGAATAAATAACTGTTGAAGTGTTAAAGTGCTTTGTATTTTAAGAGCTTATCGTATAAAAAGTGAAATATGAAATGCAGCGAAGTGGCAGTTTGATGACTTTTAAATCTTGAATGTAATACACCAGATGTTTTGTTTGTTTTTTTTAACGGCAGGGAAAAAAAGCCCACAGTCGTTGGCTTTCTAACCACAGTTTGAACGAGGCATCGTGCATTCGGGCTTTACACGACGTCCATCACTGTTCAACAATTCCTCTTCTTTAACCCTGCACTACTTCTTATGTAAGCGTACTGAATATATTCCGTGTGCATCCCATATACTGTAGGTCCCTTTTGGCAGGTCCTGAAACAAAAGCTGGTACTCTCCAGTTGAACATTGTAGCTATAAAAAACGCGGATAGATTCACCGGGTGGAATGTCTGGTGGAGAACACATTGTGTGTATTATCACAAGGAATAACGAAAACTACTTCGCAGTATCCTACATAAAGGCTTGTATCTTACTGACAGAAAAGCCCCAGTAAGCATGCATTGATAGAGATAGAGCGATAGAGAGAGACAGAGAGAGAAAGAGATAGAGAGATAGACGGATGGATGGATTTGCCCATTCCTCTCTTCTGCCCTTACCCTCCCTTTTCCTTCATAATGTATTTTTTTCCAGGCAGTTGCCATAGAAACATAACTTTATTATCCAACTACCCTTTACTACCTTGTGGGAACTATCTGTGTCTACTCATACACTAATTATGTTTGAAGGAATACTAAGCTGGCTCCTGAATAACTGCAAGGTGCCGGACAGCAATATCACAACCACAAAGAAAAAGAAAACATTACAGTATAAGAGCGTGTGTTTTGAGTAAGATACGTTTGTGAGTGTTTGTGTGTTTGGAATATGGAAAGACGTATGGAGTTCATCATTTCTCTTTGCTCCATTATGCCCGTCTTATTTTTGGCATTTGATAGATTTTTGTTCAACCAGAACAGACGAGGGCCGGGCCGGGGTGCTGGCGAAAACGCTCCATCTGCTTGTTTATTTAGTTTTTTTTCCCCAACACCGCAAACGTTTCTCACCTGTGGCGTCAAAAAGGGTAAGTGTGAAAAGAAAAACAACCTATAATAGAATGGCACCAGGAAAAAAACGCCGGTAACATTTGTCATTTCTTTCTCCTCAAACTGCAACTTCCCATACCAGGCATACACAGAGATGGCTATCTGCAGCGTATGGTGGCCCCCGAGGACTCAACACACACACAGTAGTAGTGCAAGCAAACACGTCAACGCTCCATTCCTTCAAAAATACAAAATACATAAAAAAAATACATAAAACACTGAAATGTGCAGAAAACATGGAGGAGGGGAGTGGGGCACCTACTTTGACCTCGCAGCAGTAAAACTGATTTCCTATCGCTGCTCATTGGCACGCCGTAAGAGGAAACCCAATCCGAGACCAAGAGAGTGGAGCAGGAGGTACATGGACGTTCCCAAGAGGGCAGCAGAATGCAACTCCTGCCATTTTCTCTCCGAGGCTAAACTGCTTCCTACCGCTCAAAATCTGTTTCAGCACCACCTGCTACCACCACATGCACGCCAGGGTTACATTTTAGGCCTACAGACCACGGAGGAACATTTCCCCACGAGCGTACCATCTACGAGGGGAGGAAACGGGGGGGGGGGGGGTCACAGGGGGGGTGTCACATTCATGGCAGGTGTGTGCGCGCGCGTCGGACTCCAAATACTTTCATTGGAATTTGACGGCTCAGCGAGAGACAGGCTAGCTTTTGATCAAAGCGCCGCCACTGACATCTCAACATATGCTGGATGAATTATTTAAAATACAAGTGACCCCTTGTGAAGAAATAAATTGCTGCTCCTCCTGCAGCCGCATGTGCAATATGTCAGCTCTGCAGGCAAAGTGGAGGGGATTTTTTTATTAGCTTAAATCAGAATGGCAGCCTGTCACTCCAAACGGATGGGCCATGGAAGTCTGCAGCTTCCAGGGTAGGGTAGGGGGTAGGGAAGCGTTGCGGAGAGGAGATAGTGTTGCAACTCGCAAAATTGCAAGTCATTAAAACCGACTTGATTATGTTACTGATATATTTACTCTTGAATTAAATGATGAAACCAAAACTTATGAAGACATTATTAAAAGCCTACATTTGCGTGACAAAATATACTTGTTAGGTTAAAGAAACATAATTATGCAGGGAATCATTGATGAAACAAGCCTTTCTGCTACAAGGCACTAGTGCACCACCATTGGAGACTGGATTTGAAAAATGTTTTCAAATTCAACACAACTCTATTTATCACATCATTTACATTGTTTGCATCACATGGCTAAGGTGCCAAATATGAGTAACACTCCATTGACACATTGAATTTCTCTGTCGTATCACTGGCAGGTTGTTGAAATGGTGAATTTTTAACGACATGTCGTCAATCTGGATGAATCTCAATGAAAACTGTGATATATAATTAATGCGTTTTTCAAGTCATGCTTTGAATTTTTCAAATTCATTTCACTTCATATCAGTTAAAATGCAAATATATATTTCAGTTTATTCACTGCGCTTCATTTATGCTATAAAATCAAAGAAATTAGTTATAGGGTCTGAGATATATTTTGCCTATGCTTCCCCATCACATATGCCAGCTTCAAAGCATTTGCACAACAAATGATGGAATCGTTTAGGAAGGGTAAGTTGTAGTAAGTTTAGGATTAGGCAAATGTTGACAATAAATGCGCAACATATTTGGTCATGAATAAAAAGCATGCAGATATTAATCAAATCTGGGTTTTATTAAATAGAGTAAAATGTGTGAAATCGGTCTTCCCAATCTGCTTTTGTCATATTCATTATAATCTAACATCAAACGTATTATTTACTTCCTTCTCATTTATTTATTGAGACACACCTTTCATTGGGAGCATAACAAGATCTAAATTGAGGTCTAAAAGCTATATAATCTATGGATTTCGCCTCCGATTAATGTGCATAACCTCTGTTCGGTCCATTGAAAAAAAACAGACCAAAAGAGCAATTAGAAAACCATGAAAGAATTATCATTATGAAAATAAATGCCATTGTGCAGAGTAAAAGTGTAACTACTATACCACTTTATTTTCCCGTTGACATTATTGACATTATCCAACATGCATGTTTGTTTAGTTTTTTTGTTATTTTACAGTGGGAGGACACAGTTTGAATGGAGCATGCAAACTCCACACACAATAACAAAAACCCACGATGCTCTTGCTGTGAGGCGACGGTGAGCCGCAGCGCAGCCCAAACCATGCCTGTTTATTTATACACTCCCCCCTGCGAGTGTGACATCACGTAGAGTGACACTCTGTGGTGAAGCCGGAGTGGGAGGGGGGGGGTTTGGAAACGGGCCAGAGACGGCAACAACAGCAGCAGAGATTTGGCACTTTTACAGTGATCGCTTACACGCTCATACAGTCGGAGCTTTAATTCTAGAGATAAGCATGTGTGTGTGTGTGTGTGTGTGTGCGGGCAGCCTCATATGGCAATATTCACTGCGAGAAGGTCAAGACATCTTGACAACAGCAGTTGTGAGGGGGGCTCCTGGCGGCTTTCTCCACTTATAGGCTATAGCTTTTTCCCGGCCCCTGACAAAAATAATGATGCGCTACCTTCCAGTCCACTTTAAAAAAGAAATTCTCCCACCTGACATGATTCACGCTGCAGGTAGCAACTGCAGATGAGGAGACACGAGGTCTCTTTGCTTTTTTCCTTTCTTAATGACTGGTTTTATCTCGGCATCAAACAGATAGAGCAGAATTACTAATGCGAGGCTAAAAACGGAAAAGCCACATTGGCCGTTTCTCCGAGCTGCCCTGGAAATAAATATCTGTAACCCCCGCATGTTGCGTATTACGGCAGTGTGACAACACTAGTGGGAGACCTCCAGAAATGTATCGGACCATAATTTATGCTAAGTGGTAAAAATTACCATATGTCTGCCATAAGAGCAATGGAGAATCCCGAGCTCGCTCACAGAGGGAATTGATTGGCCTTCTGTTGTTAATCAGCAGTTGTTTTAGAGGTGTCAGATGGCATAGATTCTGGCCTCCCGCTGCATAAATGTGAGTGTGCGCAAAGAGAGCTTCATAATCAAAACCAAGTGAACCTAGTCAGTAGATCAAATGGAGCAGCTGGTTCAGGGGATAAAGGATCCCCTCACTACCGTTCTCTCTCTCTCTCTCTCTCTCTCTCTTTCTCGCTATCTTGCTGATTTTTAAAGGGGGCGGAACAGCCAAAGGAGGCCTGACAATACTTCAGAGAGAGAAGTACACCCGTCCCGGGGGGCTGGGGGGGGGGGGGGTCGGGGGGGGGGGGGGGGGGGGTCAGACCAACTCGTCTTTGGCTCAGACAGTGGGCTTACAAGGATACGGTGGGGTAAGTGGGCCTTTTTGTAGCCTTGAATGCCAGTAGTCTGGAACGCCTCCGATGCCTCCATCGCAGACGATCCCGTTCGACTCATCAAATCAACGTCGGAGGCCGCGAAACCCGCAGTGAGAATTGTTCACCTCTGCGGGGGCCCCCGGGAGACAAAAAAAAAAAAAAGAGGCACTTCAACAGATCGACGGGCCATAAATTGTGAGGAGAAAAGGTCTGACGGGTGAGCAGATGGGTTCGGTATATTACTCTCGCCGCTGCCCGTCCACCTTCACCTGACGGAGTGATGCGAGCGGCGAGGGAAGTGATGAAGGGGAAATGATCTGTGTCCGTGCATTAGACCAAATTGCTCCTTCACCTGGACATACAAATGAGGGCCAGCAGCGTCGGAGCAATTAGATAGCCAGCGTTTAGAGGGTAGATGTGTTGCCGCCTCGGATCCCTCCCGAGTGCAAAACCCCGGGAGCCGAGACACAGAAGCCAGTGTAAATAATAAAGTAGCCTTATTAAACCAGGGGTCTCCAAACAAATAACAAACTGGGCTCAGATCAGAACACAAATAATCCCAGAGACCAAGGACCCTTTTTACGTTGTTTGCAAATTATCTGAGGCTCTTTGCAATTGAATTCTATCAGCACTTGTGCCATTTTCAATAGAAGTTTCAAAAACTTAGTATTCAAGCATGCACACAGTGTATGCAATTTTACTGGGTAATTCCTCTCATTCACTAGTTCTAGGTCAAGTGAAAAATCCTTCAGACATTTCTTCATAGAAACGACAACGCACCTACACATTCACGCAACAATATAAGACAAAGCAGTCAATCATCCAAAAAAAACATCTGCCGGGCGGAAATAGAGAAAATGTATTCCAATTCATGAATTATCACACATAGACACCAGTAGTGGTGGAAGAATTAATGGAATGATGCGTTGTTACACTTTTTTAAAGTCCTTCCCGTTTGAGGGTCAATGTCTCGCTATAAAAATGCACAAACCTTTTTCAAAACCTTGCCTGCTTCACAGCCGTATAATGAGAACCTGGGAGCTGCCAAGCACAGAGACGGCGGCCTCCTGGTATCGGCCGGCCAGCCATTTAACTTGAGCACATAGTAGTTAATTGCCTTGCTCAAGGGCACCTCAACAATTGCTGATGAGAAAGGGAGAGCACTTCTCATTCACTCTGCCCCTCCGAGCTGCGAGGGGGTGTCAGGGGTTTAAACCAATAACCCTCCAATCATGGACCCATTTCTATGTGCTTAAGGCTACTGGCACCAGAAATCTCAGAGCAATTATCAGGTCATGAAGATATGTCTCACAGAATTTTGAACGGGGATAAAAAAAAAATCTCTTTTGGGTCACATCATTCAAATAGGGTATCAGGTGGAGAATGGAATCTTTTGTTTGTCACAGAGACAAAAAGGGTCATCGTTCCTCTCAATGGATTTGCAAACGGGACGGTGTAAAGAATGGTTTTAGGCGGCAACAGGTTTAAAAAATATTCCACGTCTTACAAAATCAATTAACCAGCACACAGGGTTATTAAAGTGGACACGTATTGAATTCTCTAATAAGTTACAAGTAACAAAATAACAATAAATAATGATCGTAGTTTAAACATCGCAAATGTGGAAACTCTTGAGTAAACTCTCCTTTGTATTGATGTTGACACATTCAATTTGGTAAAAGAAAAAAAACACATCTATTCCCTGATTAAAATGTGTCTGGGTGATGAATGTGATGAATTGAAAATAAATCAATAAGTGTCCATCTCAAGGTAACCAGGAAGGTAAATATATTAAGGTTTCCAGGGCAACTTTGTCTGTCATAGCGAAGGAGTTGGTTATGACTGATGATAGCTAGCTAGCTGAATGATAAGGGGATTCTAGAGCCGCATTGCTGAAACCCACACATCGCATGCTTTGCGTTTTTCCCACTCCATCAGCTGAGACGCCACTTCTGATCTACTTTTATCAGGCTACCTCGACAGCAACAGTGATGCGCTTGATTGTCAAATTTACCTTTCCATGGAGAGAGGCAGGAGATTTACATTTCATTTTATAATTTCTACAGCATATTGTCATTTCAATTTACAAGGTCAACAACTCCTATAATGCTCAATAATGAATAACAACACAGTGACAAATGTGTCGGCTGGCTACTACTGATATAGCGGTGGAGTGGCTTGGCGTTACAGCTAAATCCACTTTACTGAGTATTTAATATTTAATTCTAACAATCCTCGCATCTTTTACAATTATACCATAAGACCCTCGCAAACATTCAAACGTGATATTGCTTGAGCATTTGCAAACTGTGAATTATTTCTCTCTTATTACCATTGCTGATACAATCACATGCTCTTCTGAATATTCAGTTTACTGCTGTGTATATATATCTGCATGCCATGGGGTAATGTAATAAGAGTCCTTGGGAATCACTTAGCTGAGGCAATAACTCAATTTTGTAACTTATTATTGGGTCTGTGCTCATGCACAACAGGGCCTCATGAAAATCCCTACTTTTTCCAACAATAAACGCACATGCACATGCATAATGAGCACATTATTTAATTTGCTGGTTTAGTGGCTGAACTAGGCAATGACATGTAACATTGTCAAATTAACATGTGGCAGGCATAAGGGCAATTGCTAAATTACATCCTGTATTGCCATCATTTAACACAAGATTTTCAGCGCCAAAGATCATTTATTGGCATTTATTTGTAGCGTAGTGGGGCTAAAATACATTAATTGCTCTAATTGCACTGTATGTCAGTCAGCACTAATGAATAATGGTCAGTGGATGTGGAATGAGACCCTGGGACTGTTGATGTGTTTGGGTGACATTTACCTAAATGCCACATACCCTCACATCTGCAATGAGATAGTGTGGTATGTAAATGTAATTCAAATATCACTTAACAGGACACTTCCTTGGGATTTGTTATTGTGAAATGTACCACGAATAGATATTGTGTTTATGGCCATCCTTTTCAACAACACTTATTACTGAATGCAACCCTTCATTACTGACTCTCAACCTTTTTTCCATTACCTTTGACCAATTAGTCCATACCTAGGGAATTTGACCAATCATCCCCCTTTGTATGTCTATGATTTGCAATCAATTCAAAACAGCAATTCAACTATTCAGCGGTTGCGAGAACTCAGGAAACATCCACGTATAAGACAATTTAAGATATAACGATATTGTGTGCCCAATATAACTACGAAGACATATTTCATAAAACTACTGTTTGCTGTATTGCTATTCATCTGTTTTCATAATCCCACTTATTGGTGACAAAGGGAGGAGGTCTATTGTTGACAAATACCACAACATTATGTAGATTTTGTGGTATTTGTAAAGCCATTATAAAGCCATTTATCCAATGTTCAAATAGTGTAAATAAATGCTAAACAGCCGGATTAAAGTACAGTGTCAAAGTTGAATAGCAAACAAGGAGGCAATTATATAAAAGAAACATAAATAAAAAAATATTTTTTTCATTCGGCCTAGATTGATGTTCAGTAATCATCTAGCATCACTTTGGATATCCCATGAGGCCTCACAGTTGTTATGACTTCCAGTCAGAGAGCCACTGGACCTTTGCGGCTCTACTTACATATTTACAATATTTACTTTACAAAAAAATATGTAAAATCCATAAAAACTGAAAGATATTTCAGATGGCTGTATACCACACTGTTTAAAGGATTGATCATCTCATATAATTGCTGTACATCGTTCCAAATTTTCAGATTAATTTGAGCAAAATAGTAAAATTTGAAGAATCCACGAGAACCCTCCAAAGACTCAGGTGATGCGCTGTGCTTTATCAGCCCTATGGCCTAATAAATTTTTATTTTCCTCCGACCCCCAGCCAACCGAATAATACGTGTTTAAATGAAGTAATCATTTCTACTGGAGACATCACTCACAGGAAGATAGCAGCTAGGTATATCACTTCCCACCATATGGTCATGGCTGTCGAGCTTGAGCCAATCGGAGAGCGACAATTTGCCACAGTGTTCCATGTTGTGATTAAATAGTTCCAAGGACGGCTCTGGCACATAGGAAGGCTCTTTGACCAGACTGATACTCATCTCCGGCTACAGATTGGAAGTGGTGGTGGCACAGCTACAGTACGCTGCCGCTCTCTCTGTCTGGATTTGCCGTGTTATTCTTTCCCATTTTCCTCCCACAAGCTCCCAGTGCAATTGACTGCTATTTTTTTTTTGGTCTCATGAATATAGAAAAAATTCAACGCGATGCTCGAGTCTGTTCAAAGTCATAAATAGTAAAGAAATGGGTAAGGTGTGAATATATTTCCATGGTGGTAAATAACAGAGAAGTGGGCCGTGAATAATGGAGATCCCGAAATATAGGATATTATACCAGCAATAGTTACAGTTCTTTGATGTAATAAAACAGACTAAATGAGTGATGCCTTACACATCTTACAATTCTTACATGCTTTATGTATAAGGCCTTATGCTCGCCGGTATTGTAGTGAATTTACGATTTTAATATTGCTCGATTGAGCGGCACCGCCCTCTTCAGTAAGGAAAGACAGAACAAAATATATTATCCCTGCATGACCAATCTGATTATCTCTCATGAGATAATACGATATCTGGATGGAGGAAATATTCAGAGACAATGACCTGATTATAAGGGGACACATTTATAAATGGTCTGCGATCAATAAATGAGTAATTCGAATGCAATTTTTAATTGACATTTGAGCGATGTGGATCTAAATTGAAGCAATATGCATAATCGGGGGCGGCATGGTGGTGTTGTGGGTATCACAGCAGCAAATGATGCATCGCTGCAGGTGAATCTTGATCTATTGGCTTGTTGGATAGAAAGTCTGAACGAATTTCTATACTTATTTGGGTAATCCTAAACACTTTTGTTAAAAAAAAAACAAAAAAAAAACCCAATCATCAGAGATTAGCTGTAAAAGCGGTGACTGTGTAAAAGCTTCCAATTTATTCAACTTCTATATCGAAGACTGCTTTTTTTACTCTGTGTGTGTGTGTGTGTGTATACTGAGTCATCAATTTATCAGGTAGTAGACGGGGGAGCTAACTTCTTTTAGTTGGACAGTTAAATTAGTTTTGGCTGCCTGCTTTAGCTGTGTGGGCCAGTTTGACTCTCCCCACTTTCTTTGTGCCGTTTTCAGCTGCTGTATGCAGGCAGCCATTTGCCATGAAAAAGCGCTGCACACTTCCCGCTGTGCACCGCGCAGCAGAACGACAAGAGTTGGGAAAAACAAGCTGGTAAAATTACTGGAGCATTTTGCAGCTAAAGAGCCAGATATTTCCCTCAGGAGTTGGTCAAGGCCAGAAAGATATTGAAAAGAGAATCAATATTGGTTTTACATCTGACAGGTAGCTTGAAAACACAACTCTAAATAATTGATCATGTTGCTCTTCTGCTGCAGAATGTGTAAATAACACATTCTTTCCGAGCAAACTCGCCACATTAACCGACAGGGCGATGATGTTTAAGTGTTGTGCACAACTTGTTTCCCCTGACCCCAAAGTTGGGATGATGTGCGATAGATTTGTGTCCACAGAACTTTTTCAATACAAAATAAACAGAATGTATCATGGATACCTTACTTCAGATAGTTTAATAAACATTTTAGGACACAAAACATAAATACAGTACCTAAAGCCTCTACTGCAAACCACGAAGCCACAGACCAGTATGTAGTAAATATTGAATACTAAAAAACACTAACACTGAAAGATTATCTTTCCCCTCAGAGCAAATCGATGCAAGTATCAAACACTTGACTTACACAGTTTTATATTCATGCTCAGCATACACAACGTGGCTTCCAAGGCCTCGTTGGCCCCAACACAGCCACGAAACCGAACGGGCAGGAAGTTTTTTTTTTTGTTTTTTTTAAGGCGAGACGGACTCGTTCACAAATCACAACCCACGGAGGCAAATATTTTGGGGGAATTCAAACGTGAAAGCGACATCAGGTCCTCCCAGTAAGTCCCCGCACGCTTTGGGGCATGGCAACATCAGTGACCGGGGGACGAACGAAGCGCGGCCCACCCGCGCAACCCGCGCACCATCAACAGCCGCGGTTAAGACGCGGAAGTAAGACATCGGCGGGTGGGATGGGCTCAGATTGCTTGGTGATAACAAAAAACGTTTTCCTCGGTCACGACGGCGAGGTGGTCAAAATCCGAGCCTGTTGTTCCATGACACGACTCCACTCCCCTCTCTCTCTGTTGTGCTTATTAAAAAAATAATAATAATGAAAAAGCAACCAAGTCCCCGAGATTTTTCATTTCCATGATTGCTGGTAACTCGTTTTTGTTCTATGTTTAGAGCCGTGCATCTGACTGGCAATTACAATTTAATTAGTGTGCAACTATTTTTAATTCAACTTTCTCAAAACTCCACATGACGGGCTCAACCATGAGGGTGCAACCCCTTGTTTGAATGCACACACGAGCTGATATTTAGCCGCTCATGACAAGAAACTTAGTTACTTTGTCACATTTATTTTAGGGAACCAATAGTATTCTTCTTTTCAGTGACCATCACTACATAGCCTACGATTGGTATTAAAATAAAGGTGGACTACTCGCATATGATGGATTTTTAGATGTTGATTTGTGATGCAATCATTTGTAAGCATCCTCCTTTAATGTTATGTCAAGTAAATATGAGGCCACCTTTGACTGCTTTATATGCTACTGCTATATATATTTTGAACTATATTTTGTATTCATGGTTAAAGTAACTATGAATAAAGTTGTCTGTGGAGTGGAAATATAGAATCGAACAAATAAAGACAGTTCGGCAAGAAACATTGGAAATACACTTTTTAAAAATCTACATTGTAACCTAAATAACTTTGGTGCATCAGTAACTATACTAACCTACTCTACTTCCTACCACTGGATACCTTGGACACCCAACCTGACGATCGAGAACTGCCACAGTTTGATGGATTCGTCTGAGACAGAATACGCTGCACTATAAACCACACACATTTCTCTGTGCTGTGATGGTGATTGGTTACTAAGTGCAAATCTTGCCTTTTTTATCGTTCGGGCCGTGCCCGTTATTTTTAATGGACGCACTTGTGTTGCTGTGCTATTTCAGTGTTACCAGCATATGGTTGTTGCGCTGGTAAATGTTGTACAGCTACGGCAGCATTTAAGGTCTTCCGCAAATGAACAGCCTTCAAGTCGCCAAGTGCAAACCGCTCTGCTGTCATCCGTCTTTTCAACCACCCACAGTTAGTAATCTTGTTCATGTATGCTTTCATGTTTCGCCGTTTCAACATCTCTCAAGTCCACATGGAAATGTCACAGGCACGAAGCCTTCCTGCAGCGCACTTGTCACTGGAGGAGGATGCTGCAGGCATAATATTCCGGATATCGCTCTGCTTGAATACACCATTAATAATTTGGAGTAAAGGTTTTCCGATGAACTTGCGAGTTCACATGTGCGCGTGTGTGAGCGCTTATTAAGAAGTGGAAGAGTTTTGCATGTAACACGTTTCCACAAGTGCCTCGAGAGACTTCAGATGTTTTCAAAACATCATCGCGGCTCAGTTATCCTAATGATCTAGTCACCCGAGACTATTCAAAGCTTGGTTTGGGATTTTATGCTCAAGCTTTCATAACAAAGAACATTTGCACACTGCACATGAATGCACCAAAGGTCCTTCATCTTAAAAAGGCAATTCAGGTCCTCGATTTGAAATTACAAAAATGTAAAGCGTGTCCACTTTTCCCAGCAGCAGCTACCTTTATGTCAACGCATAAATGGTGTGAGGTCATTCACAAGAACGATTGGTTGTTATGGTACGCATAACAAATGATGATCTTTTGAGTTATTGGCAGCTTGGCGGTGTAAGAGCACATAAATATCAGAGAATGAAAATCGCTATTATAATGATAGTGTGAAACCCAGGGATGAGATAAGTGATTTACTAAAAAATGTACCTCCACTGTGTTTGCGTGTGCCCCAAAAATCAATCTACTGGATTTTGCAGATAAATGGAGCAACCGTCTCCGACACTAAGTGAAATGATTTAAGCTGGTGAATATGAGTTTAACCTCGAAAAGGACCTTTGCTTAATGTTTTAGGCCAGATAAGTAGCATTTGCCGGACATGGCTTAAGCGTTTAGACCCGTGCATATCATTGGAAATCAGTTTCAAGATGATAGCGGCTGGGAGGCAATACAGGGATACTGTATATCTCATCTGTGAACCTCGGGTGTTTAATGGGCTGCCTATAGGATTATCACTAGCCTCAGCAGATGTTCATTTCCAAAACATATGTCAAGGCTTAAGCCTGGTGTAAACACTACCAGTGGACGGAGTTTATCAGTTTTGGAGCAGGCTCCATATTTGCAGCCCCTAAGCAGTTAAGCTGAATATGTCGGAAGTTGCATCGAGCCCCTTCAGCCACAGCCCCAACACCTTATCAAAAAAATAAAAAATGCATATGAGCTGGTGAGGGCATGATTCATAAACACCAATTTATGTAAGTTGAGACACTAGTCAGGGTTTGCACTGCTGTTTCCAACCTATATTAGCCGGGATCAAGAATGCAAAAAATAATCCATACCATCAGGGTTTTGCTGCCATAAAGCGTGTGGGTGTGTGCGCGAGCCTACATGCCTGCTGGGGGGGAACTACCACACAGACTCCCATCTGGTTGCGCTCCAGTAAAAAGCTAAAAATGCCTCACTCGACTGCCTACTGCATTTCAGAGATTGCTAAAGCCCCGCTTCAAATGTTTTCACCACAACCGCCACCTCAGTCTCATTAAAAAAAAAAATGTTTTGTCTGTTTCTTCAAAGAAAATTGGGCGATTCCACGAATCGCCTCTCCTTTGCAAAAGCAGATATGCCGTTTCGACACGGAGTGGCCAAATGTTACGGGGGACCTTTAACAATCCCTGTGATAAATGGTCTGGGTGATCTTTTCCCCACAAAATCCAGCTTATTAAAAAAAGGCCTCCAAACAACCTGTTGTAGAAATACTAGTCCGTAATCAAATCAAAACAAATTAAAACCAAGCTGCCGTGGCATTGCCATTTGCTTTTCTCTGTTGCACCGCTTGTAAAATTGTTATTGTATTTCACCTTTGTTTTGTATTCCAATGATATCAACGTGGTAAATGTCTTTATCGCCCTGGAAAGTAAGATAGATGCTTGAGAATTTCTGGCCATTTAAAGGTCAGCGCTTATAGTCTTGCTATGGGTCACGTACTGTATTCAAAAGGCGGCCTTCAGCAGTAACAAAGCTTTGTATAACTCTAATTGAACATTAAGAGCCCTTTATGACAAACTGAGCCGAAACTGCCTCCTGATGAGTACATCTTGTGCTGTATGGAAACCTACTAACTTGCGTTTTTGCCATTTGCCTTTCACCTTCACTTTGGATCATTATTCCTTTTTTTTTGTGTTTGTGAGAGTGAAATTATCACTGCAAAACTAAAGCTCAAAGTCAAGTTACCAAGGTCAGTCCATATACATTATTGTCAACTTTCAACCTCAATTTGAGATGCATTTACTGAGGATCTTTTGAGAATGATATCATTAACTGTGCTAGTGAGTCACTCAGCGGGAAACTTTCCTACTCACTATGCTGGAAACACAGACACAAGGTATTGACTGGTGCAGTGTATGGTTTTGCTCTTATAATGGGATTTATTGAAAAAACGAAATATCACCGTATCCATATCCTTTAAGATTAATTCGAAATCAGCATCTGTTCACAGATAAAATAAAAAGTTGACTCCTTAAAGTCATTGGGGGCATGATCGTGTCGGAATTCTAATTTAAAAACTAGCAACACGTTTGTCACAAAATCAACATTCAGACTGATAAATGATATAGACAGAAAACAAATCTACGGAGAGCGGTTCTGATGTTTTATCTGTTTTCAATTTATAAACGTTTCTGTCATCAGATCAAATTATTTTTTGACTTTTTTAACTATTGATTTTACACTTATGTGCCATTGAGGCCCACGGGGCTGCAGGTTTTTATTCCAGTTAGTTGCTAACCAACCTGACTTTAGTTATTAGCAATTGCTTTTATGAAACCAGGTGCTTGTTATTTTAATTTTTTTTATAGAAAACCTGCATTAGCCAGGGGGTGTAACTCGTTGGCAAAGGCAGGCTCGACCGACGTGAAAGGAAAATTATATTTTGTGTTCTCATTTCTCTCCCTCGTCCCTATTCCTCGCGACAAGCTGGAAATGTGCAAAAATGGCCGACTAGGAGGAGTAATAAGCATTACTTACAGACTTCAAGGGGGTCACTTCAGCGGAATGAATCCAGCGTCACATATTCTGCAGGATGCTCTTCTGTGGACAACACGGAGACAAGTTAATAGTTGGCTCACTCAGTCACACGTGCCAAGAATGAAAACTACAAATCTTTTATGCATCAAGTCAATTTAGCGTAGAGGTCTGCGCGGCACCACCTTCTCATCTGTCAAAACAACCATCTTGGTAGGCTATGAGGTTATGTGTTCGGTACACGCCGCTGCATTGTTTTCCGTTGGTGATCATGCAAATGAATTGCCAGCGATATCATATTGGTAAGTAAGTTGTAATGCTTTAGGTGCAACTTTCTGTGTCAAAAATCGGCAGCAATATATATACTGTATATATATATATATATATCTGTAGATAGATAGTACAACTTTCCTGTCTTCAACAGTGGTTGAAGGCTACTCCGATCGCACAGACTAATGCTCCCTAATGATGGTTGCTTTTCAATGCAGTTCAGCCTCTGCACAAGTCTGGGATCTTTCTCTTTAAATACTGATCTTTGTTTCATATGTTCCAAGCAATTTCCATGTCTGACAGTCAAGGATAAAAAGAGATTTAAAAAGAAAAAACACACATCTTCCGCTTGGTGTTGCCGCTCAATACCAGCTGCTGTTTCGAGGTAATCAGCCGGTATAGCTGGATGATTACTCAAATCCACACGAGTGTGGAATTGGACAAATTGGAGTGTCCTCTCACCCGACTCAGAGCGCCTTATAGTGTCAGGCTGGAATTGAACTACTCCAAGGCTAATTATGTAACAACTCAGAGTGCCTGCGCCAAACAGTTAGGCTGAGAACTGAATGCTACAATGGACAAAGACACATAATGGCAATCAATTCCGGAGTAAAAAAAGTAACATGTGCTGCACTCACATTAATCAGAGGGAGCTCTCGAGGACGCCCGTATAGGCCCCGAATGAAAATCTGCCATCGAGATCTATTGTTTATCAAATGTGACCTAACATTTTCAAATTAATTCTACATTGTCTCTTTATTCTTTGGAAATACGGAGGAACAATGTATCAACATACATTTCCAGCTGCATTGCAGCATTCAGAGTGCCTAAGACCACATGATATTTGGCGACACGTGCTGAACCGAGTTAAGACATGGAAGACTCGGTCGCGCGAGGAACAAAGTGAACTCCTCTCCGGATAGGTAGATTCAATTCAAGTCAAGTGAACTGAGAGGCTGTACACAACAAAACATTAAAATGTATGTTTGAGCTTTTTCCGGTGTCTCGGATTTCATATAAAAGCATCAAACGTCACCAGAGAAGCATCATCCACGTTTTTGCTTTTGAGCTGCATTTAAGTATAATCTCCTCATACGCTCAGCGTATGCTTCGAATCAGATCTGATTTCACATTATTATTGCACAGACTATTCAGAAAGATTAAGCACTAATCCTTCAGCGCTTTTCGCTCAAATGTTCAATTCAACTGCAAAGTGAACTTGTTGAACAAAGCATCAGTGTGTCATTCACTAGACTTATGGTGCACCTGCACATTTACAGAGAGCTTCGAAGCCATCTAATAACAATGATGCTTGGTTAAATGGGGCACAATTATTTGCATTGTAATAGTAATGGGTATAAAGGCATGTAGATTCAGTAGTTCAGCGAAATCTGACTCACCTGCCCATTTATATGTCAATTGCCCTCAAGTGAAACAGCCTCAGAATCAAAAATAGTTTTGGAACACCACTGTGAAAAGGTTAAATATGTGTTTGATATATCATTCATATTTTTTAAGAATATTTTGTGAAGGTTTGGTATCCATGCAAAGAGGACACAAAAAAAAACATGTATTGCTGGTTGCCAGGCGATACCAATGTTATGGACAACAGTCATTTCTCCACTTAGAGATAGAGCGAGAGGAGTTCTAGCCATAATAATAGGTAAAGGACTTTCACACTATTCCAAATTATAACAAACTCTAGAACAGATAGGTTCTACAATATGTGTGCCATCTTCAAGTTAATGTACTACAGGTGATATTACTTTGCCTTTCACCTGTGGGTATTTTTTTTTATCATAACTCCAGTTCAATTCATTTTTTACCAGCATATATGTACATCTGCCCTCTCAAAAGGAAGGCCGTCCTGTCCAATAATTGACTGGCATTTCTATGGAGTGATATTATATTTGCCTTCACCACTTGGCCAATATATTATTAAAGCACGTCTCCCAGAGGGCCGCTCCGGCCGCAAGGTTGCCATGGTTACCACCATTGTGCCGATACCTTCTGTGGACGTCAACCTTCTAATTACTTTCACAGAACAAATACTCATTTCAAATAGATCCAGCTTTAAGTATAATCATTATAGGAGATGAAAAGGGTGCTAAGCATCGGAGGTGGGCTGCAAGTATCAAAAAACACAGTATGTCCTGCGATTTGGCTCAGAAGATGGATCTGGAGTGACGCAACCAGAAAGAAACGTCTCCAGATGACAAGTGCCTGGCTTTTAAAGTACCCTTCCTATTTCAGTGTTACAGGTCGGATCATAGGAATGACACAGTCGTAAAAGGGGAGGCTAACTACACATGTCATAGCCTTCTTATCTCACCATAATTATTTTCGGTATATCTGCTGCTATCATCCATGACCGACAAAAACAATAATAAATAACCCCAGAAGTTTGGCATAGTGCTTATATAATATGAACATCGTAACCCCACAAGTGTGAATACTGGAAGCAAGCAGAATTTTGACAACAAAAATAAAAATCACAATACAACAGCGAAATCCTGGCAACACTAAAATCCGAGCCTGAAGACCAAAATGAATAAAACCTAATCAACCTCTAACTCAGCCGTGTCAGAGCCGAAAAAACTATGTTGCAAGTAATTTCCCATATAAGAAATGTATTTTATATTCACAGCAGCAGAGGACCCAACCTTCAATTTTTTATGTCAGCGAGGGAAGCCAATGGTTAACCTCCTCAGAATACGAGTATCACTTTTGGCTGCCAACACCGAGTTACAAAGTAACTGCCTGTTCTGCTGACTGTGCTGAACTTTCTAATGACTATTTCGGGGGGCTTCCAAGTGTGATGCTTGTATGCTGGGCCGTCCCACTGGAAGTAGACTCTGACTGGGTCTCAACTGTGCACAGGAATTGCCTCCTCGCCCCGAAGTCTACTCTGCCATAATGGCGGTGTCGAGACACATACGCAGAACTGCCAATCTCTCCATCGGTGCACGTTTTCAATTAAGAGTTTCGAGACAGTGTAGGTGCTTCTCGTGCTGCTAAGCCCTGCTTTGGTTAAGTCATCAATTCCGGGCAGAATGAGAGAAAGCCGACAATCAGCAGCTTGTAATTAACAGACTCCAAATTGGTCTGAACCGTTTGACATTTGCAGGTGTTTACATGTTTATTCACTGCGAGTCGCATAACTTATCAAAACAAAGTTTCGGCGCCGAGCTCTCGAGCTAGACCGAGCCTGATGACGGAGAGCTATGTATCGCCTCCCTCCCCTGTCAGGTGTCGACATACGCTGCAGCTGTTTCCACAGCTGGGCCTCGGTGGTTGCGACGAAGGCAGATAACACTCGTGAAACAGAAAGTCAATCACACACCGTCACCGCTATATAAATTAAAGCGCGTGATGTGATACAATATAGTAAGATGCTTTCAAAAGGTTCAGTAGAACCAATACGTGTAAAGCGGAAGCGGGTAATTGACATAAGCGGTACAAAAAATAAATCACGCGGGGTAATGCCACCCAATACTGGAGGGTGTCCTGCCATGCCACAAACATTGTGGAACCCAATTCACGCTGTCCCTCTGAGAGACTAACTGATCATGCAACACCGAGACGCTCTAAATCACATTGGAGTTTGACCTGTGAGGTGCTTAAAAAGACTTAATGAGAATACATCAAAAAATACATGAGGAATATGAAATACATAAAGAAGGTAGTCGGAATGTAGAGCTGCAAGCCAAGCATTCAAATGCAGTGCCGTCTGTCGTTTCATAAATGTGAAAAATAGCAATGGGGAACTGGAAATGTTGTTTAGAAATTCTGGGATTTTGTTTGGGGACGTGATTTCCTCCCCTTCCGTAAAGATTCAAAACAGATGCTCGCCGACACCTGCAATTTGCAGCTTGTGCACACTAAGAAGCATCTAATGCAGAGGCGAGACAGCCACGCTTTAATCATCGCGTTTCAAACCACACTCGGTACATGCGCAATACAAGAAGTACTGACATTTTCAGTCTTTCAGTCTATTCCAAAATACACACACACACACACACTCTCGGTATGTATGTACGGTTTCATAGCCATACACCATGACATTACCACATTAGCACCAACACATTTCAGCAGAGCCTGCTTTCCATAAATACCTGCCACTACCAAGCTAATCATGTGCCATGCATTACAAATGACAATCACTGTCACTCCAGATGAAGTACTCAGGCAGTAATGAGCTACAATCAGGATTTGATGCAATCAGTCAGCATTTAGGGATCGTTTACTTTGATGGGTTTTTTTCCTCAAATTGCTATTTTTTTTTTTTTTTTTTTTTTTTTTTTTTTTTTTTTTGTAATGCGTAAGATCATGAACACAGTGTGTACAGGGGAATACGATTTGACATTATAGACATCACTCCAAACGGTTTGCGAGTTTGTTTTTTTTTGCGTGTGTTCATCGTGGAACATTTGAAAGGTACTGAAAGTATGACATAAATCAAGTAGCCATTCTGACCGCTGGTGTATAATGTGTGATATAAACCGTGTCAACCAGGGAAATGTGCTTCTCTGTACTTTTTGTACCAATTTGACTTCATCTGTAAGATCATGAACACAGTGTGTACAGGGGAATACGATTTGACATTATAGACATCACTCCAAACGGTTTGCGAGTTTTTTTTTTTTGCGTGTGTTCATCGTGGAACATTTGAAAGGTACTGAAAGTATGACATAAATCAAGTAGCCATTCTGACCGCTGGTGTATAATGTGTGATATAAACCGTGTCAACCAGGGAAATGTGCTTCTCTGTACTTTTTGTACCAATTTGACTTCATCTTTTATGCATGATCGCAGTCCTGAAAACAACATGATTATTAAATACAGAATAAGGTCAAGGAAATTTGATTTTAAAAGTTTTCATATTTACATTTCCCCTCTCTATGAAGCGGTTGTTTGGTGCGTGTGCGTGAGGGTGTGCAAGTAGGGGAGAACAAAAGTAATGAGAAATATTCGAAATTGTCATTACTATGTTAGGGCTGCTCCCCTTAGGGACTGATAAATAGTCTCTCTGGATAGGTCCAACCTGCTACCTGGATTCATAAGGAGCCCAGCCCATCTGCATGCACAAGTGGACACTTATAACTGGCATATAATTATCGACCAAGGATATGGCAACCTTGCCTGGGAGTGTGTGTGTCTGGCTGATGCGAGACTTGTGAAAGTCAAACAGCTACTTATGAGCTGAAGGTGTGTTGCCAGCTGACATGAAAAATCTGGTTTGTTGGCCTAAGGGCGGCAAAGAATGTTGATGGGGGAAGCTGGAGGCTTGTGATCGGTCCCTGACGCTTGGTAGCGCTCTGCATGGCGAGCTACCTCCACATGACTGGGACATCCACAGTGACCTCTAGACAATGGTCGTACATTAGGACAGCATCCGCCAAGACGAGGCCGAGAAATGCGCTGGAAAAGGGGGAGGAGTGTTATAACGAGGACATCAGTCAGAAAAGTGGACAGCGCTGTGCCCAATCCACCTCTATGTATCCAATCAATTGCTGTAATTCATTCCAGCTGTACCTCAGGGAGTAAACATTGAGCAAGGAGTAGAGCAGCTAATGATGGTACCTCTGGGAAAATAACAATTTTCCGCCGCTCAATACGTGTCTAAATTTCAATCGATAGTTTGTCGACCAGGGCAAGAACACATGACGCGCTCAAGATCTGCAAGTATTTTCAGAGAAAGAAACGTAGGCTGCGGTAAAGTCGGCATCATGAATTCAGTTTGGGTAAACGGACATCTCCAGCCTGTTGCCTGTCCACAAGTCGAATACTGAATAAAATAAGCTTATTTCAAAACACTGCACATTGTTTTCAAGGGTCTCCGATTTCCTGCAAAATCTAACAAGGCCAAGCTATACATACGAGAGTATAAAAAAATAATAATAGTCATCTTAAACCCCCCCACGAGTGGGTGTTATAGCACTGTGAGAACATTTTTCTTCAGTATTGTCCGGCGTGATGGCTTACTTGTGCTCACAGAGGAAATAACTCAAACTAGGAGCTGCAGGGATACAGTTGGAAAATTGGGTCCCAGGAGAGTATTTGAGATGTGCAGCGGAAGGATTGCGGGGCACAAGGTGAGTCAATTACAATACAAAGTTTCTGACAGCGTAATGGATGAACGTGAAGCTGCCAACAGTTGGTGAAGCCATGAAGACATCACGGGCTACTTATAAGGGAGAACAAATTCATTATGGCATCGTCCTTTGAAGGAGAAAAAAACGCCACAACCAAATGTACAACCTACCAGCCGCTCCACAAGCTAGAGACCGCAGAACCAGTTGAGCATCAGTTGCTTCGGCTGAGACGGTTGGAGTTCTTGGATATTCCCCCATTTGCCTTACAGAGCGAGGAAAATATCGGAGAGAATGAAAGAAGAGCTCCAATAAATGAAGGCAATGTCATGCTAATCACGGTCTAATTGTATCACAAGGCAATTACACAGCACTTATTATTTCGGGAATGAGCACATTTAAAAGAGCGAACACATACGAGTTGATTAAAATTATAGATTGGGCGATTCTGTGAGGATATGATATAAAGTAAATCCTTTGTCGCTTTGCATAAAATAGTGCTTAATCAGTTTAGTTCCATTCGATAAAATTCACTGATTAATTAGGAGCATGTTGCTGCGCCCATGTTCCCACTCTGCCGTTGCACTTCTGTCGCACGGCAACGAGAAATCAACCACCTTAAAACGCGGCTGTTTTACACGCTATTAGGCCATGGGTAACCCTTCAAGGTTTTTCAGAAGCCTGTGCTCTATACATTATCATTCTGCACATACAAGTGTAAACGCCTTGGCTTGAAATTGCCTTTTCAGCGAGGTGTGCCACGTTTATGGGTCTATACGTTCCGCTGCAGGCATGGCGAGCCCTCGGCGTGCCTATCGAGGAAGCCGTGGCAACGACTGCCAAGATGGAGAGCAAGAACAAACGGGTTGACAGAGCCCTGCATCCAACATGTTAGAGCTTGTTGAATAACACACTGGGGATCAGAACTATAGTGGTGTCCTCTTTTCTGTTTCTGCTCCATGGAGTCAGGGTGCTGCGGTCTCAGGCCAGATCCGTCATATTAGAGTGATGGGTGTCACTCTGGCGGACTTGACCAATGGAGGAGGAGGAGGAGGAGGCGGGAAAGACTAACTTTAAACCCCCTGGCTCAAGGCTGTGTAGTGCATCTCAAAAACTGTATATTCTACTGGACTTTACAACATATAGTTTGCGTTCCTTGTTATCGGAACCTACTTAGAGGTTATCTGTGAACGACACATGCCGGTTATAAACCCGTTATTTTGCATTTATGAGCAGCCTGTCTGCTAACACTATCATTGTTAAATCAGCACTTTTTTTTTTCTAAATTGCTCATTATGTCTAGTAGGGCTGGAGTGACGCTTTCAAAGTGCTTGTTTTATTTGACTGGCGGTCCAAAAGCCGAAGATATTCATTATACAATCATATAAAAACGGAGAAAAGCATTAATATTGAAAAAACGGGACCGTTCGGCTGGAATGTTTGGCTTGAACAAATGACTGAAACATTTCATCCGTAATTAAATTAGAAATTAAATAGAGGTTTGATTAACCGTTTAATTAATCAACAATTTTTCTTTATTATTATTATAATTTCCTATTATTATTGATACTATCCATTATTTACCTACGGTTTTCTGCTATGGGAAAACTTTCAGATATTGCCATTTTGAAGTATTTAATATATAAATGGATTTGTAAACACCCATGACTGGTTTACAGAGATAATATTTCAGGAAAGTTGGGTAAAACCTTCTGAATCAGCAAAGCACAGAAAGTCTATGGTTACAAAGACCGTTTACAAAACTGTGATATTTGCCCCACCGATCTTGCACGTAAGGTGCCTAAACTTTTCACCTCTAATCATTACTTCTAACTCCCTGTTTCCAAGATAATGTTTTTATCAATGGCAACTGTCTTTCCCTGGGTCTAATTGCCTCCGAGTGCTGCATCAGTTGGGTTATTGGAAAAACACAGAATCTTTGGGTGCCGTTCTATCACTGAAGTCTACCATTACTGCAGTTTTGCCATTACAGATATCTCTGAACTTTATTACCCTCTTGCATGAGCTCTAGGAAGGTCATTTTGTTCAAATATTCATGACCAATGCGCAGTCAAAGTACAGGTGACACTTTGATACTCTTCGAGCACGCCGATTCTCGAGGTGAGAAAAATCCATGGTTAAGTATTACAGACGTAACTCTCTATGATTCGGGTGTCTGCATCTCCAGACTTACTGGGGCTGAATTATTTATATAGGTTGCGATTTTAAGTACGACTAAACTAAAATGAACAGCGGATGTATACAGCGAGCACTGGGTGAGCTGTATACATCTGTATCCGTTACGTACATCCTTCGACCTTTAGTAGAAAGGTAACCTACATACAAGAAGAGCCATTGTTCAAATTTGAAGTGCATGCCCAATTTAAAGATATTAAGTGAATTATCCCTGCCCAGCAAATGAAAACGCTGGTACAAACGTTGTAGCCAGATCTGCATGATAAAAGGCAAATTACTGCGTCAAAATAATTTAGAGGACTTCATTGAATTTGTGTTCGGAAGAAAGCAAAGGTCCAAAGCAAAGTAAATGGTGCTCCAAAATACTTCGTCTGTTGAAGTAAATCATGATAATTAATGCAGTGAGCTATGAAAGGGCCTTATTTTCCCATTGCTCATAACCCACAAAGGTAATGAAGGATTGTTCAAACTAAGAATAAATACATATAGATTGGCTCTCTCAGACCCCACTGTATGAACTGGCGGCGTTAGAGAGGCCAATAAAACACCACCCGCAGTATTGATCAAGGGGAACATCTGGGTAGGTAACTGCGTGTAAGCGGCTTGACGGTGGAAGCTCTGTGCCGGACAAATCGGAGTTTCTGCTGATGCTTACGTTCACACTTGTAGGGAATCTTTGAACAAATGCTCTCATAAACTGTGTCAGGAAAACCAAAGTGTGCTGCCAACAGCAGGGCCACAGTCGTAGCCTAACGCACACAATCTACAGGAAGGAATGAGCTGTTTTGTCCTAACTGAGGTGAGCTACTCATTTAACTGCTACCGTGAGCACAACTTATGTATCATCAAATGTTGAGATTTTAGCTAATGCCCGTTTGCATAGAAAAATGATGGATATTTCTATTTCTATATATATAGAAAATTCACTTCAATATCTATCTTGGAACTGGTCGTCGTGATGCGGCTTTTCACTTCTCTGTCGGTTTTCTGTCTCTGTGGTGATTTATTTTCCCATCAGCGGAGAGATCAAAACAAAGGTCACATAAGGTAGGCCTTAAGTGTTGTTGTTTGTCCCCTCTTTTGTGTTTAGCCTGGCATTCTGCAGCAGCAGCCATTACAACTTCATCAACCCAGCCGACATTGTGAATCCATCTCTGCCACTGCAGTTTGCTGCTCTTCCGCGACTCGCCGACGTCACTCAGCCCCCCCAGAGACCTGATTCAACCTTAACTTACTTTTACCTGTTAAAAATTAAAGGGCTTGTCATGTGAACAGTAATTTGTACCCTTGTTCTCCGAGTCCCACTGGCAGTTCATTCTACCGAGCTGTGGTATTGGCGGCTTTCTTTCTTTCTTTTTTTTTCAGGCTGGAAACAGGTGCATTATTTTCATGTGCCAACCCCATGCTGGATACAGCCAATTTAGAAAATAATAAAGAGAATTGAATGAATAACAGCCATGGGACAACTATCGGTTTGATTCTAATGTGCTGCAGGCAGCCTGTCTGCTTGTTAATATGTACGTACGGCACAGGACAGAAAGCCTTTTGGAGATAGCGGGGTTTAATTTTTGTCACAGTCCATTTTTTTTATTCCACCTCTGCAGTCCCCCACAGTGAATAAGCAATAGTTGCTTAGGAATCTCTCCCCGCTTCCTATGTAGCCTGTTTGCAGGGGCTCAATCAACAGCCCTGTTTATTCTGTTTTCTTAAACAGCGGAGGGTTTAATGGTCTCTGTGCTGTTCACCTGATACTAGTTTCCCTTTTGATTCTTGGAGATAATTAGCATCATGCAGCTATCAGCTGTTTACTTCCACTTGAGATCCAGATGGGTCCTCTGTAGGGGATTAAGATAACAGGTAGCAAAACATGCATATAATCCAATTAATGTTTGCTCTAAGACCGTGTGTGCGCACTCTATTCATGTATAATCTCACGATGGGGCTTTTTGTTGAAGATGAACAGTAACAGATTGTGCACATTGGCTGCACAGTCTGCATCACCATTTAAGATCTAAGAGAAATCACATCTCCCCAAGATTTAAGATGTTTCGACAGATGCTGGGTGTGCTTGTTGTCGCAGTCCAACAGGTGTAACAGTGATATCACAGCAGAAGATGTTTTCTCAGGCCATTTAATCCACGTTCACAGCAGTAGCTCAGAGCTCACCTCCACACATTTAAGCAGGTGTGTCACAATGACATTTCTGCTATAATAAAGATCTCCCATGTCAGTGATTTTAAGAACATTAAAAACCGTTGCACTGACCGCATGTGGCATATAAAGCTAGTGGGTTAGTTGGCTTATTTATGATTAGTTTTAATTCATAGTTTGATTCAGGTTAAAATTCTTGATTTCTTTATGAACATTGACAACATTTTGAACATCCTTTAAACTAAGGGGAGAATATGTGTTTCATTATTTTAGAATTGACAGAATTGTATAATTAAATGCTGTTTGTTATAAATAAATTAAGAAATACACATTTAGCACTTACAGGTAATATTAACAGTTAATTTGCAGATAAAAGTCCAATCTTCAATCCCCTGTCTGATCTCAGCCTGCTCCTGAGAAGAATGTATAGCTCAGCTGCTGGATGCTCCACTTTGTTCACCAGTCATTTACTTACTCTGCAGTTTTACATGACATACAAGGTAGTTATTTTATCCCTGATATTATGAAATATTCATTATAAAGGGGGAAAGCCATTACCCGTAAACATGCAATAGGCCGTACTTGCTATTGTTCATGTGATGATCATGTGATGAAGACAAAGTGCAAAACTAAAGATCTACATTCCTATGGCAATTCACATCACTGCTCAAATACATAAATAACATTAGAAATGGACCAGAAGTCAGGGTTACTGAACTGCATTTGATGAAACACAACTATTAAAAAGCATTTTGAATAGTTCAGTTCAAATAATTTCACATTGATTGGTGCTTAAGAAATTAATTCAGCTTCTAAAATCATTCTACCCCGATGCAGTAGAGGCAGAATAATTTATAATTAACGGATTCATTCAATGAATGAATCACCACACCCCAATTGATAGTAATTATTTTTATCAATATTTAATGACTGACAAGAAATTGGTCTCACCCAGCGGAAAGCAGGGACATGATTCAAAAAACAACTTATAGTAGTGAAAGGGTTGAACTTGTGTGTCATGTGAAACACTACACTAACAGTCACATTTATAACTAGTTAGACGGATTACTCCTTTCTTCCCAACAACAGTTCAGATTCTAACAATTCCCTAGTGATTTATGATTGGATGTATTATAAGGATTTCCAAATTCAATTATTTTAGGCTTTATTTGGGTGCACTTAAGACAATTTAATCATTTTGAGCATTTTTTTTTTCATCACATGTAATTAGAACGCCATTTTCCATTACTTATCAAGCTGTAGTAGATTAGTGTGTTTGTTTTTACAGCACTAACTAAGTTTAAAATGACTGGAATGTCAGTTTGAATAAATGAACATGTTGAAATGAAAGATTATCTTTCAAATAATCTGAGAGACTAATGAAGATTTTACAAGTAATGTTTAGCTTTTAACAAAAAAAGCACAGTTGTTGGCGATTGCAGAATAGAACAGGCCACAAAATAACAATTAGTCATGCATTGTTTGCACACAAAACATCCTTAATCTTCTCTTTTATATAACAGATATGCATTGCAGTTTAATTTTAATTCATCACGAAGGACACTTTAATGTTTAATGTCCAACAAAGAGCTCAGAAGATGAGATATTATGCAGAAGAATTATAAATAAATCACAGGTATTCTCAGTCAATAATAAATCATCAGTTAATTGATGGAAATGTTGCGGCAGTACACAAAGAACAAAAACTAAAGGAACAGGGATGTGCAAGACTATCTCCATTACCTATTGTATCTACATTTCCAGGACCAACAACGTTTCCAGTACTGACCTGAACTGTGCCCACAATAATTCCACTGAATAATAGGAGCGCAATAAGTGAAGCATATCTTCTGCCCTAGATAGCGAATTCCCATTCCCTCCTCACCAAACAAAGCTTCTGGGGCCGGTGGCTAATCACTGCCCTTCACCAGTTGTCATTCATCTACAGGAGTCAATTGGTCTGCTGCTGCTGCTGGGTGCAGAGGTAATTACGGTTTGGCTATGACTTGTGTTCGGCTCCATTGTCTGACTCTTTGGCACACATGCCGAGATATCGGGGGCTTGAAGCTCAAAGCTCATTCAGGAAAGTTCCACTTTGACTACACCACTCAACGTTCCTCCAGAGAGCTCTGCTGCGAACTAAACAAAGCTCAGCCAAGACGGGCCCAGATCATCGCAGAGAAATGCCTATTTATATCTTTCACTCACGCTGCTTTATTTGTTGAAATAATTTCAGCAGCGCGGCAAAAAATATTTTCTCTTCCACTGCCTCTGTGCCATTTATGGGTGATTGAAAAAGTTGCAAAGCAAGAAGAACAATTTCACAATATTGCCGTCTCGATAATTTCCACAGATCTGCCTCTCTTCAAAACCAGAATTGTATTAATATTTAATCGCATTATAAATTGGCAAAGGAATACAATTATGTAAGTAAATACACCTGTTCCATCAAGCAAGAAATTGAGAAAATCCCCCAGCAAGTAGCTTTACTCTCAAGGTGAGATTTGGGAAATGAATGTATAAACTTTGGGAAGATTTGCAATGCCATAATCCACGTTCCAATTCTTCTGCTCCTTGGTACTTCTTAGAGATGGGGCATATTATCTCCAAACCCCCTGTTTATAGTCATCTGCTTATGAATCAGTTGAAAACAATGTATCGGGGATGAGAACCCTCATTTTCCAAATGTCATTTTTGTATTCATTTTCGCTCCACTGTCACATCTCTAATTCTCAAAGAAAATGCGAAAATGCAAAATTCTTAAACTCAACATGCTTTCATGGTGATTTATTCCACACGACCAATTAACAATTTACAAGGAAACAAAGTCAGATTGAGCGAATAATAGGGCCGAGCGTTTTTTTTTTTTGTTTTTTTTAGATGTATTCAAATGTAATAATTAACTGCTGCTGCACCAATAAAGCTGGGCTTAAGCTACACACCAACGTACTGGATGATTTTGCTTTTCCATTAGCAGCAGCATCAGAATCTTATCCAAGTGTCGCTACCTTACTGGGCCTCACTGCGCATTTTACAGACAAGAGCTTGCCGTAGTACATCAAACAGGAAGTGTCAGGCCTTTGCTACAGTTTGGTGATGAGCCGAGCGGCTCCTGGCAAACGGCTGTGTGCACTTCCTGTGCAGAGGTACACTTCCACCGTCACTGAAGCATGAGGAGGATCTTGAATGATGGCGGATGGAGACGCTTAGATCTTAGATCGTCTAGACTGAGCCAAGATCCGTGACTGCCTCATGATGAGCACATTCCTGCCCCGCCTCCGCTTCCCCTGTAATGAAAGACGGAGGTGCAGTAGCTGCATCAAGGCAGCAGGCAGATCATCAAATCACTCTGGATGGTGGTACTTTTGACCTGCATGGAGCCAGTGTCAGCACTCAGAAGTGGGATATAATCTGTTTTTTTTTGTCTCTCAGTGTGCGTGTGCGTGTGTGTGAGACAGAGAGTGAGAGACAAATACATTCTCAGTTCTGCTCAGTTTCTGTCTTTTTTTCTCTGCATTTCCATCTCTTTCCCACATATACTTTGTGCATTTTTTTCTCTTTCATTGGCTGCGACAGTCTCCCTTCATGTGGGAAGGGACTGTTAATGAATGTGGATGTGCATGTGGGAAATGAGTGGGTTACCACCACTGCTTTCTCTCTGAGTGACAGAAGCTCGACAAGGCTTTAAAGGCTGGCTTACGAGTTTCAAGAAGAGAAAAAAAAAAGAGAAAAAGGAAAAAAAAAAAAGGCAAACAAGGAACAGCTTTTTTCCAGATGGCCACTGCAAAACAGAGCAATATATACTGGGCAAGTTTGGGGAACCAATCATGTTGTTTTGAGCAGAACTACTGTTGTCTGATGGAAAAGGGTTATATTCATATGAAAAACACAGGATTCAACTCGGTCGACTGGATTTGCGATGGGCCTCGCCGTCGGTCACAGTGCTCAGTCTGTGTTTGCAAAAGTGACAAATACAAAAGTGAAAAATTGCTATCGAAAATATCAGGACCTGAAGCATGAAGATGATAGAGTAAATGTTTATTCTGGGATTCTTCCTGGTTTGCTATTGCTGCTCCCATCAACCTCTGCTCTAATCTGCGAGTATCTTGTATGCACTCCAGGCTAAATTGCTGTTTACTCTATTCTGTTGGTGTCAAAGCGCCAGCCTGATGCTGAATGCTATCAGGGGAATGAGGGTCCCAGGATGCTCGACACTGCTGCTGACACAACACTCTCCCTGAAAGACCCGTCGCCTGATTTACCCAAGCAAAATGTCACCGTAATTGTAAAGATTTATATCAATGGGAAAGAGCTGACGAGGTCCCGCTGCTATCAGATCTGACAGACTTAATATGTGCTCAAATGTTGCCTACCAAACTTGAGGTTTGCAGGTTGGCCGGTTTCACTCAGATGGCATAAACCCGAGCTGCTGTTTTTCTCTTCCGTGCACCGAGTGTGAAGTGGAAAATTTTAGGTTGTGGGGGAAAAAATAAAATAAAATAAAATACCGATCATTCAAGAAAACATAAGACTGACAGGTTGCTTGTATAAATAGGCTGAACATAGGTGTGCTACTTACCTCATCCTTCACTTTCTGTCACAGCATGTGTCAAGATGAACAATTAAATATGCATTATGGGTTTTTCGTGTCTTCAAACAGATGGATGGATGGCAGAAAGCTGTAAAGGTGTTGAAAGGTATGCAGTGCACTACGCTACCAAAGGAGGGCTGTTGATAATGATGCTGATATGATGATAAAGTTGATACGATAAAGAACACTGATCCACTAGATAGCGGATATAAAATACACACAAACAGTTTGTGGACAATTATGAATAACTATATACTATGGACTAGATAATAGATATAGACAGATTATGATGAGTTGCTTGAAAACGGAGCGTGTTAATTAAACATTATGAAATGATTAGTCCCTCGATAGGTGTCATTCAAAAAACAAAACATTTTCCGAATGAGTTCAATCTTAATCAGCTGATAAGAGGCACACAATTAATTCATAACTTCACATTCATTTCTTACTACTAAGATATCACTACTGTATTGTTTTCATGGAGTGTAAATTGGTCCTTCATTAAACTATTAATTCCATATTTATTTAAACAGCACACAGGGGTCTACTGAGAACACCTTACCCTCTTTAGCTTGGGCACCGGTACACGGTACGGCATATTGACAAACATTATAACTGGGGGAGAGGTGGCCCAGTGGTGAGGGAGACAGGCATCGGACCAGAGGGTTGCCAGTTTGAGGCCCAGTCGAGGTAATCTCCCCCAGGAAGGCAAGGCGGATGCTCTCAGCTGTCCACTGCTCTGTGGCCTTGCATGCGCCACAGATGGGTTAAATGCAGACTTGTGTGTTTGCATGTTGTGTGGGATGATGTGCAATTCTAATTCTATAACTGACACAGAACTGTACATAGATTGGGATAAAAAAGGTAGAAGGATATAAAAGGGAGCGACATATCTTGTACATAATGCCATATTCTCGTACCAATATTTGAGAAGCTTCGGTTACTGAAATAATATTTTTTACTATTTAGAGGTTAAGCTTCACTGTGTATGTTGTCTGACCACCCGACAGGCTACACACAAAATGGGTGGGCCTAGGATAAGATTGTTGTTAAAATGATAATAATAATAATACGAACTACTAAGCTTGTTTAACTTTACGAGATAAAGAACAAACAATATCACAGGATACGAACTCCTGTGTTAAGACAACAAGTACTTTTTAACCTAATATAATGATTTTTAGATTTATTTATTTTTTGCCCAGGGCTGCACACTTTGGTTGTTCCCATTAAATGAACCAAACATTCACATGTCAACCTCACTCACCAGTTGTTGCGGTGTGTAGAGTTGGTGCGCAGCCGTGTCCATCCGTGCAAGAAATCTGACGCCATTTGTTCCATCTGCAAAGAGCAACGCTATATCAGGCAGATGCGTTTTATACTTAAGTACTTTAAGATGACCTTCACTACCCTTTGCTCGGACTCCTGAGAGAGAAACGAATAAAATGTCCAAAAAGGTTGTTTGTTAGTTAGAAAAAGTCAACTGTGCCAACTCACAAGTATTACATAATGTTTAATAAACACATTGCAAACTTGTTCTAAGTAATCTTATAACAATCCTATAGCATAGTCCAATCAAGTTATCCTTCAAAATGGACAAGTTTTCTTGTCAATCATTCATTGAATGTGATCCACTAAACCTATACCTGAAAGACTATTAAAATGTGCATTCAATAGTGAGTTCCAGCAATGAGACTGAGATGGGAAAGTAACACAAAAAAACAACGCGTAAACTAAAGAACGTGATCATTTGAGATTTAAATGATTTGGTTGATAATATGTGACTTTCCTTATGAAGGTCGCTTTCACGGCAGAAAGTTTTTTTTTTCTTTTTTTTTTACAGTTAGTGATCATCTCCTCAGGTTGTCACACACAAAACGCATTTTCCTATTATTATTTTTTTACTAGCTTTCTAAACTTTACAGCTGAGAGGCTACACACAAAATGGCTGTGACTCTAGCGTAAGATTGCTGTTAAAATGAGCAGTTAAGGGAGTTAAGGGACTTATATTATTGTCGTGATAAAAATTAAACAAACCAGTAAGTTTGTTCAACTTCATTGGATAGAAGAAAAGGCACTCCCGACTCCTGTGTTAAGACAACAGGGTCTGTTTTAACTTATTAAATTGATTTTTTTTAAATGATATATAGCTGAGGAGAGCAAAGAATGCGGTCAGTTTCGCACACCCACATACACAGCACGACCCAAGTACACACCTGCGGGCACAAACATACGCGTGCACACATACGCGTGCGTATGATACGCGCCATATATCTCGCTACCTCCTCCTAGTTTCAGGTAGCAGTCATTTATTATAATATTTCGACCAGGTCCGCACACTTGGTTATTCTGACTACAAGAGGCAAGCGTTAGCATTTCTCACTTACCCGTGTTTGCGGTGGTTCGCGTCTGTGCGCAGCTGCGCCCGTCCATTCATTATTGGCCAAGACGAAGAGTTGCCTTTCCGGCTTTGAATTACGCCATTCGCGCGCCTCTCTGCGGTCACGCGGACATCCTTTTCCGGTTTTGTTCATGGCATTACATATTTTTCTTCTTGCTTTAAATAATTGTTAGGTTCAGTCTCAATGATATTTGTTTTCAACCTATTGGCGATTATGGAAGAGTTGAGTTGTGAATGGGTGACAGAGCAGGGAACATATATTTGAGTATTATTAATATTTTTGCAAGTCTATTTTAGTTACAATTTGTTTGTGTTGTCTGCTTTGAACTTTTGTACAGAGAACTGTTTTTAAAAAATATATATATTTTAAAAATAAATAGAAGGAAATAAAAGCTCACCATCATCACACCTGTGTGTGTGTGTGTGTGTAGCCCCTTTCAATTCAGCCTAAAACCTGGGTCTATATATATTTATAAATTATTCTGTGTGCACAAGTGCACATTCTCTTGATTTCATTAGGGTGGTTATTTTATTATGCTGCTTATCAATTATCAATAATATAAAATCCTCAAAAAAAATGGACAAAAAAGATCAGTACTTTCAGCATTTATTTTTTTCACATGCAAACTTTGAGTCCTTCAAACAGGAATCTTTTGAAAGTTGTGAACCTCCACAGTATTTTCTCATTCAAGCATTGTGTGTAATTTATTCAACAGAGGGTTTTTCTTTAAGGCTGAATCCATTCGTGCCTCTCCACCTTTGAAATGGGAGCAGGCAGGAGAGACATCTGCCTTCCTTTTAATGGGTATAACAAATGTTTCAGTAATTCCACTCCATCTGAAACTTCCCTCCCCTTCAGCACCCTCCCAAATTACAGCAAAGGAATGAAACTTTGCCTTCAGAGCTTATTTTCCCCCAGCTTAGAGTATCGGAAAGATTCCTCCTGTGGGCTTGCATCATGGAGACCTGCAGTCAATCCAGCAGTCAACAGTTTCTGTGGAAAGATGTGAGTGATTTTATTTTAATGGTTGATTTATTGCAATTTCGTTAATTGCAAAATACGGTATTCGAGACAATATTTTTTGTAATTCATTTTCTTAATAAATACTCTGTAGAATTGTAAAATTGAGCATTCGTCACATTTTACACCTTAATACATTTATTGTAGTTGGCAGAAAGTGGTTAAAAAAAAGAAAGATAAAAAATCTCCTGTGGTCTCTAAAGATGCAAGCATTAAGAAGAATTTGCCAGAAGTCAGACTTTTCTGAAATCAAATAGCAGCGCTGCTTGATCTCTTGCTGAGTGATCTGAGTTATGTCAGAATAGGATTTTTTTCCATCTAATTCATTTTGGCTTTTCAACTCATCATTCTCACTTTATTTCCACTATTCAGTCTCACCTGAACCATAACATTTGCTTTTATCTGTATATTCTTGCTCCTCTCTCTCACACACACACACACACACTCTAAAGCAGCATTTAAATATATTTTATTTGAGCTTTTATTATCAAAGCCTAAGCTTATACACTTCAATAACGTCCTTTTCTGATATTTCACTTGAAATTTGTGAACAATAGAGTTATGCGTGCAAAGTAACGCAACAGCTCCAGTTCCCCATTTCCTAAATAAACTGAAGGTCATGGACATAGTATGAATATGATTAAGAAATCGCATGCTGCCTCTTACCGCAGAATATTTTCTGCAGTTATTCAAATGCTACGAAGAGTGGTGCACCCCAGTGTGATAAACTACAGCCTCTGGTGGTCGGTTATTCAGGCTTACTTTTTTTATTTATTTCTTCTCCTCTTTTTTTTTTCTTGTTTTCTTGAGAAAAGGCCCATTCTATGCACGATAACAGCAGGGGGCTCCAGGCCCTCTCCCTCACAAAGCTCGAGAGGAAAGGCCAGGCTGATACCTAAACCTTTAAACACTAGTTGGCGGCTGCTGCACACTGCTCACTCTGCCTCCATCCCTGCCCTCTTTTTCTGTCTGTAGGTCTGTCTCTCTCTATCCCACCTTCTTCCTCTGAGTATTCGATATTCAAAGCACAGGCATGGAGTGGTTTGTCCTCTAGTTAAGTTTCCACTGCTTATGCAACCTGCAATAGGAGAGGATTCCAGCCCTCTTTTTTTTCCATATCCCTTCACTCCATTAATGGAAAAATGTGTCCTTAAAACGTTAAGGGATTATATCTTGTATAATCATAGTCCATGCTGCTATTGTATTTTCCAGGTAGAAATTCAATCCTTCAATCCAAAAAAAACATGGTGACTGTGTGCCATTACTAAATTATAATTCGGCATATTAGTCATTCCACCTACATTCTGCCTTTGTGAAAAACACAAAGGATAGCAAGTGTATAATCAGAACTTTTCAGGATAATTATTTTAACAGAAGACAAGTGCAAAGGTCACAAAAAATCATATAACTATTATTCAAAAATAATTCATAGGCTATTAAACAAAAAAGTTGGCATATTGAAAAGCTGCTGCTTGACTACTATAACAACCTCCGGCACAATAGAGAGCCACAGCTGCTTTATCGTTTTAAAAAAAAACAGAGCGATAAGCAACACCAATTTTGCTAACTGAAGTTGGTTCATATCTGCTTTACTGTTTTCCTCTGAGACCTTGAAAAGTGCTCCAGTGTGAATGAGAAGCTTTCATTTTTTCCCTGCTGGAGCCCGGGTGGAACAAAAGCCTGTCTTTATTAATTTGTGGCCTTAAGCTGTGGGAATTGAATACAACAGGCAGAGTTTTAATTTGAGGGAGAGTTTAATAAATGTAACCTTTCCATTGTCTGCAGTCTCACGGGTCATTTTGCAGAGTGACTAAATCATATGGCATCACTTTGGATCAAATGCAATATTGATACACTGGAAAACTTGAAATAGAGGAAATATAGATTTAACATGCCATGATTTAAGAGTCGCCTACTTTTACATTTTGTAAAAATACCGGTAAAGTAAAAAGGATTTAGATTTACAGTATGTAGATGTACTGTATATGTCACTGCGCTACTGCACTTGTTTTCTGTAGTTTTTAGAGGCAGTTTCATCTCGAGTCAACCATTTCTTTCGGCCCTCGTCACTTTGTTCACAATAAAAGCATAGCGGGCAGCAGGGAGGGGTGATCAGACAAAAACTTTAATAGACCCTATGCTGCTCAGCACTAAAAAGCAGACCGACACAGTTAGAGACTGTAGCTGCGGAACATAACTACTGTTAAAGAGCCCGATATTTCCCCCGGGAGTAGGTTAATACATAGCTCAAAGAAAATGAATATGAGGCATTATTAAATATTCTTCGGATGGCAAAACGCCCAATGCATATTTCTCCATAACACCTGGACGTGGGAACTATATCAGTTTACAAGACAGTGTGTCAATATGAGACGATCACGGTGTCCTTCACACCTGAAGGTTAAATATGAAGTTAAAATTCTTTAGCAAATATTCCTACATGGGAATGCTGGTGTGGGTCACGTGTGTACGCCGACGTTAAAACTACAGCCGGCAGCCAGTGAGTTCAGCATCAAGACCACAAACAGAGATCTACTGGGATTCTGTATGAATGACGCAATATCTGCCGACCAGCAATTCTCGAGCCCACTGTTTGACACGGGTTGTGACTTTGGCTCCCAGTGTATGCGCTAAGGTCAGTGAGTAGCTTCATATTATACGGGCACCTAGTGGTATCAAGGATCTCGTTCAACTCTTGAAAAGAAAAATGATGAGTCCGCCAGACAATATACTTTTGAGTACACAGTTTTCCATGTTGTTCAACCTGACAGGTTGAGGGGGTAAAAGAGAAGAAGGCCAAGTACCACACCTACCAGCGCGTGGCTCTGGCTCTGGCTCTGGTCTTCCTGGTTTTGGCTCTCTCCGTTTTCGGCCTGAGGTTTCTGTGGAGCCCCACTCTGGGCAAGGTAAGACTAAATATCCCCTCATTGTTGGCCAGTCACCTGACTTATTGCCACTGGCCGTGGAGGTGTTGTGTCGATGACAGAGTGATGGAGGACACTTTGAGCTTCCCACACAAACACATAATACAGGCTACATCAAAGGACGAAAAAAGGTAAAAATAATATCACACAGGTAAGGAAAATGGATGGCCACACAAAGAGCCAGAGGCAGTCTGCAGTCTGTATTGTATTCCGGAAGATTAAAAGATGTGGGCCAAGGAAAAGACAGCTGTGTTTTGCTCTGCTCGTGTTTTGGCTGTCGGTACTGTAATTTCATGAATTCTTGGACAAAGCCACACACCACTTTTTCCCGTGGCACACGTTGTCCAATTGCACTGATCTACTTTCTGCTCACATTGTCAACATTTTCTTTGACCATGATGGATCCTGATAACTCCGAGCTGACTCCAATTGCTTTTGACCAGACCGGCTGCAGCAGGACTGAAACCTCCTGGCAATGTAATTGGGATAAACTCTCGTCCCGGCAATTCATCTTGTAAAAACCAATTCAATCACATTTGATGGAGGACATTTTCCCCCTGCTCCTTTCCTCCCATTTCCCTCAAGGTGCTAAACAAAAAAAAAGAGAAGAAGCTAATTCACACAAGCTATAAGGAAAAAGATACATCAATAATTTCACGTACCGAGATTGGAAGCTGTATACAATCTGGGCACGGTTGGGACTGAGAGGGAAATGATTAAAGGGAAGTCACAATTCAAAGGGAGCACATACATTTTGGAACCCTGACTGTCTGATTTTTCGGAACTGTACTGGCCATGAGGCGAGCAGGGGGGAAATGTACCGTGCAGGATTTCGCTTGCGGTTAGACCAACATCTTTGTGATGGCTAATAAACATTAATTCACACCCTCTGCCACTGTTCTATTTCTGCCTCCATTAAGATACGCATTTTGATTGCCACAGTCACTTCTAAGCTCAGGTGAACCAGGGTTCATCTGCACTTCCTGTGTAGAGGGTATTGTCCACGTTCTCTCCTTTCAACATGGATATGAATCACCTTTGAGCCATCTCCGTTGTCCTTGTTAAATATTTCATGCCGGAGGTAGAGCAGTCATTATTTCCACTTTAATAAGCTGTGATCATTCTCACGTGGCACAAAATGTGTTGATGGCAGAGGTTGCCCGGGCGATGAATATCAAACCCTGGGTTTTGCTTTAATGGGGTCTGGGGGGGGGGGGGGGGGGGGGGGGGGGGGGGGGTTGCTCAGTCTCTGGCCTCCGCATCAGTGAGTGAGATGGAGCCACTTCAAAGGAGTTTCACCTGTCAGTCAGATGGGAAGAGAGCTCCCAAAGACACAGTAGGACAGTAAAACTCAGGTATGTACCCTCGGCACAACTACCTGGGGAGACCTCGGAATGTGGGGAGAAGGATTGATGTGGCAGATTTATAGATGGAGGTATAAAATTAGTTGCAACGCATAAATATGGCAGCGATCATTGTGGTTGGATTTTTGGTGCATGGGTGTAAGGGAAACGCGGAAGCTCCTTCACATACCGACTAATCTGAACGATATATGCATGTACAGATACTTTGAAGCAGAGCACCGCGGCATTTGAAGTCAGGGGGAGTGTACGTCATTTATTTTGGGGAATAGTTCTGTGCTTTTTTTATTCTGGCGACTACTGAAATTCCACTGGAGCATGTGAGGAACATAAGGAACAGGCACACATACAGCAGAGATGTTTGCCCATGGTTGCGTTTTTTTTCCTCTTCCCCAACTCCAGACTGCTCATCTGTGTTGCTGCCCTTTATGCAACTAAAGAGGAGGTGTTCATCGATTCCACATCTGATATCTTCCACAAGTTCATTTTGATTCACAAGGTTTCACAACCATACTCTGCGCCCTGCCTCGTGTAAAGTTAGCAGCCGTCTCGACTGCGACAGGCTATATTAGATATAAGCCTCATCCATCCTCCAAAGTAAACGCAGCACATCCAGGTTTTTTTTGTATTATTCCACTAACTGATTGAAAGAGCAGCGTAGCTGACCGGATCCAATTGTGATTTGTCCCGGCTGCTTCTGTCGCTAATAAGCTGTCATCTCCGCTCTCCAAAACAAAGTGTCACCTCTGCTCTCTGTGACCTCTCACCTCCTGAGTAGGTCAGGGCAGGTGATGAGGTGGAAGGTAGGTGATTCGGAGGGCGCCACCGAATGACTAGACTCAGGAATTTCAGCAATGCCGTATGACATGGCTACACATAATAACAGACCCACGGCCAGCAGGAATAGAACCGGACCCATCTCTGACCTGGCTGATTGTACGGAATGTGCATACGAACTGCTGGTCGGGTAGATCCAATAACAGTTGCTGCAGAAAGAGAGGGGGGGACAAAAACAAGTGAATGTCTCACTCTAAAAAAGTATATATTCCAGCGGATTGAAATCGGTTTTACCATAATAACCCTTTTTCCAGATGTTTGGAGCCATTTCATATTTGGCTAAGAAGCAAGCAGAGCACGGTATGATATGATATTAAGTGGAAATAGTCAAGTAGCTGAAAAAAACGTTTGCCATATCCCCCAAAATGATAATAGGTCACTGTCAATGAACGCAGGGGTTTAAAAGGAAAAAGAGGAAGTGGTTTCACTCAGAGAACTTTGGTTTATATATGTACCACACGCCACGGTCCAGCACCTTTAAATTACAGTTATTTGTCAGTCAGTCAGTCAGTCAATACCTGAGCTTTTCCTTCAAACGCCACCTTCCTGCATGCAGCTCCATTGGTGCTCACGCTCACAGCGGGATGACCCACCATATATTTAGGTGTGGGTTGCAGCAATCCTTAGAACAATTCCCACAGCTCAGAGGCTGTTGTTAATCTTGTAGCCATGGCTGCGATGATAGTGAAGCGACATTTCTTGTACACTGCACTAATAATAGGCTACATAAGTAACTGTGTGGGCAGTGATGTGGCAAGCTGATTATGTTCGCTCCACAGTGAGCCGTAGCCTATGGAGGCAAATAAAAGTTACTCCCAACATTCTTTGGTGGCCTTTTTCTTCATTTATTTTTAACTCTGATGGTTGTATGCTGCTCAGTTGTTGCAACAGAACTTCTACACCCCGAATATGACTGGGGAAAGGTATTTGACGTACAGTTACTGTCTTTATGACAAAATTGGATATACCCCAATTAAGTTATCACATAAGTGACTGTACAGGTATGGGCATGTTGCATTTATTTGTAGCATCTTATGTGTGAAACACATCTCAGGCAAAGCATCAATATAGACGCACTTTGGAGGGTTTAATGACCTACTACCATAACGGCAGTGTTGGTTTAGAAAAGCACTTAATGCGGCAGAACCTCTGTGTAAAACGTACAAACGGTGTGGATGTGGTGAAGGAGATGGTGCAGGGGAATCATATAAAAAAAGGGGACCTCGTGTTCTTCCCAATTTATTACCGTTATGAAAAAGAAAAAATGCACCAAACCCCTTTTGATTTCAAGGAGGCGATGGTCCATCTTAAAGTGGTAATCAGTAAAAAAGTAAAGCTTTTCAAGTTTTCCCCTGGTGAATAACAACTTGCCTGATGTGGCGTCTTCTCAGTTTGAAATCAGTTTTTCCCCCCGTTTCCTCCAGCTGCTTTGACAAATTCTGAGCACCTTAGACTGTGAGACGTGTAAACTCGCTGTTAGACTCCAATCTTTTTCACAGTTTCGCTGTTAGTCAGTCTGGGTGAAATGACAAAGGTGCTGGAGCCCACCAGGAAGCGTAGTCTATTGTTAGTTAGTAGGTGGTTTAAATCAGTACGGCGCCTCCCACGTCCAGGTTCAATAAAACTGATACTCTGCTCTCAGTTGGACTGGTCGAGGGAAGATACCAAACCAAAATGGGCAAATGTGAGAATCCGCAGCTCAGGAGGCATAAAGTAAATTTCGGCTTTTAATCCACCGAAAAAACTGCTTTTAAAATCGGTGCCGTTTCGAAGGGGGAAAAAAAATGTTCATGCCCTCACAAATGGACTATGCTGTATGCATTTTGCATACTCCAATTACAAGGAAATTACTAAAAGCTGTCCATCAAGGATCAGACCAACTGATACTGAGCACGATGTCACATACTGTACGGTGCTTTGTGCCTAACCATGCTAATTCGATGTAACGACTTCAGCCATGAACACTTCAGGTGTGTCAAAACAGATCACCAAAGCAACGTGACCTCGTGCGCCCGGCTTCATATAAATAGCTACAGAAAGGTAATTTGCTCTGTGCATTGTATTTCAATATGACATGATACCCGCCTGGGATCTTCTTTTAATTACCTGCAAACATGTGTTGTTACAGAGACCTGGGGCTAATACTTTGCCATCATTTTCTCTGCCTGTGTGTGTGTGTGTGTGTGTGTGTGTGTGTGTGTGTGTGGATGCTTCAGTGTGCAGCCGTGTTTTGGTGTGTAGATTGGGTGCCTCGGCATTCTCTTTTGGTTTCTGGACAATTTCTGTTTACTATGGGCTCATTATTGTTCTGGGCCACAAGTCTCATAGGGAGGATTTTGCCCCCTTGTAATTAATCCTCTGTTATTACCAGTTTACATCAGCAACTCCGCAAAAAATAAGATCTGGCTGGTGAATCGGACGGAAAAGTGTTGCTAATTCGCCTCGACGAAATGTATTTTCAAAAATCACGAGTAGAAAAAAAAAGAAAAAAGAAGTCTGCCATCTGCCTGGTGCAATATCTGCAGTGCACCTCATCCGAAATCAACATTTTCCTACCATCAGATTTGACATATTGGGTTCCATTTTGAATGCATGAACCACTTTACGTGAGATTATCTGCAGGCCACAAGCCAGGCACGGGGTAATTGTGAACATGTAAACACCGCAAACCAGTTTTTCTTGGGGAGCCTTGAAATGCTCACAGGTGCTGTCGGGCTGTTTGGCAAAACTGCCTGAGAAATACATGAATGTCAGACCTCAGGAAAGTGCTCCATTATTCAAGCTGAAATTGCATTGCTCCCCTTGATGCCTTTCCCTCTGCGGTCCCAAGGTAGCCGCCGAGTTGTCGCTCCTGATGGCCTCTAAAAGGCCTCACTGTCAAGAGCGGCTCCTTTAATGAACACTGCTGTGCCTGCTGATTTTCCACTGGCCACAGGTGTATGGCTTTTCAAGGCCGGGCCCCCTTTGTTTATTTATTGCTGGTAGGCAGTGTATGCCCAACAGTCCCCTAGGTGTCCAGATGTCAACATGCAATAGGGGAGGCAGAAACAAGATTACCTCATATGATCTGATCTCCACGTCTTGCTTCGTTTTCTTTCTTCTTTTTTTTTTCCAACTCAGTCTCCAGCGTTAACTTCTTGTCACGCCGTTTTGTGCAGGGGGGCCAATTATTATTCTGGCCAGACGGGGCTTATCTTAATAAGTTATTTGACGAGACCTTTCGGGAGGCCCGCGCCTCGAGTCTGTGATCTTATCTGATTTTGTCAGGCTCATTCATTCATTAGTGGCCCCGTGTCCACAGTTGTTTGTCCCCCGGCTGATAAAGTAGGCCACGACGCGCTCCTATAAGATGATGCATTATTCCTTTTGCTCGGGGTACAGTCAGGATCGGGGCGGGGTGCCACTGCAGACCTAGGAAGGAAAACAACAAAAAAAAAAAAAGAGAGGTGTTTCAGTGGAGTGCTTGAGGAATGAACGCTTCATGGTGGTTGTGGCACATTGCCTTCTTCTGAGACGGTGACTTCCACATGGAGCGTGACAGCAATGCAAAGCCCACCAGGATTGATCTATTGTGCTATAAAGCATTTTAGAGCGTCTGGGGTTTTCTTTGGCTAGAAAGTAGATTACACGGGTGCAGGGGAAATCTGCATCTCGATTGCCGGTAGTCTATTTTTGCCAATCCGCCAGCAGCCCATGTGTAGCATGCTGTGTGTACAGTGCAGCGGGTGAGACTGCAGTGAGGCGAATGCTTGGCTTTTTTGCTCCCCCCCCCCCCCCCCC